>CALNXK010000086.1:835000-852500 GCA_942486035.1 Porites lobata
TCACATCAACGCCAGCATAAGTAATGTGGGTGTCATCGGCATACATTCTAGGCTGGCACGAAGTAAAACAGTTTGGCAAGTCATTAATATAAATAAGAAATAAAAGGGGGCCAAGGATTGTTCCTTGCGGTACCCCACATTTAAGAGAGCAGATTCTAGAAAGAGAACCGTTAACAAGACATCGTTGTGTACGATTAGTTAAATACGACCTAAACCAATCAAGAGCTGTACCTTGTATTCCGTAAAGGTTCATTTTAGCTAGAAGGATATCGTGGTCAACGGTGTCGAAAGCCTTTTTAAATCGAGGAAAACCACAGCATTAACATTGCCACGATCAATATTAAAGGCCCAATTATCCGTAGCTTCCAGAAGGGCAGTTGCAGTTGAGTGTAACGAGCGAAAACCCGATTGATGATTAGAAATGATATCTTCATTGGTCAAAAAGTTATACAACTGATCATAAACAATCCTTTCAAACACTTTAGCTATAACGGAAATGACTGAAATAGGTCGATAATTATTCAGATCAGATGGCTCACCTTCCTTGAACAACGGAGTAACTCTAGCACATTTCAATCATCAGGAAATATACCAGAGACTAAAGATTTATTAAAGAGATCACATAGTGAAACTGAAATAAGATCAGCACATTCACGTACAATTTTAGCAGAAATATTATCAAGACCAGTTGCTTTAGATCTACATAATTTGTTTAGATGTGAGAAAACAATGCTGCAGTTAGTCGAGGAGAAGCTGAAATTGTTGTTATTTACCTTTATATTATTGATATAACTTGAATTATTTTCAGCAGTTAGAGGTATTTCATTAGCAAGTCTGGGCCCAATTGTTGAAAAATGGTCATTAAAAGCATCAGAAAGCTCACTAGAATTAGAGATAATGGTATCATTCAATTTCAGTTCTTTCACCGTTGTATTATTCACACGACGGGATGTAAGCTCATTAAAGGTTTGCCACGATTTTCGAGGATTACCCTTAGATTGAATAAATGCATTAGAATAATAAGATGCTTTAGAAATTTTGATGTCATTGTTTATTATATTTCGCAACTTTTTGTACCTTTTCCAATCGTGTGGATCATTCGATGTAATTGCTTTTCTTTTGGCAGCATCACGATCACGCATGCCTTTCTTTAATTCTGAATTGATCCAGGGTGCTTTATTTGTTCTAGTACGTCTAGTTCGAAGTGGCGCATGAATATTAACAATATCCAAAAACTTCGTTTTCCAGTCAGTCCACAAAACATTTGGATGCCTGGCTACCTACGGCCATGTACGGCTATGTATGGCCATGCACGGCTACCTACGGCTATGTACGTCTAGGCACGCTATGTACGGCCATGACCAGCTATGTACGGCTATGCACGGCTACCTACGGCCATGCACGGCTATGTATGGCTATGCACGTCTGGGCATGGCTATGTATGGCCATGCACAGCCAGCCACGGCTACGGCTATGCACGGCTTTTCACCTCTATGCACGGCTTCGCTGAGCTATGTAAGGCTATGTACGGGTATGTAAGGATATGTACAGCTATGCACTGCTAAATACGGCTATGCACGTCTAGGCACGGCTATGTACGGCCATTCACAGCTATGCACAGCTACCTACGGCTATGTACGTCTAGGCACGCTATTTACGGCCATGCACAGCTATGTACGGCTATGCACGGCTACCTACGGCCATGAACGGGTATGTATGGCTATGCACGTCTGGGCACGGCTATGTATGGCCATGCACAGCCATGTACGGCTATGTACGGCTACCTATGGCTATGCACGTCTAGGCACGGCTATGTTCGGCCAAGCACAGCTATGTACGACTATGCACGGTTACCTACGGCCATGTACGGCTATGTACGGCTATGCACGTCTAGGCACGGCTATGTACGGCTATGCACGGCTAGCTACGGCTATGTACGGCTATGAACGGCTAGCTACGGCTATGTACGGCTATTCACGGCTATTTACGGCTATGCACTGTTATGTACGTCTAAGTACGGCTTTGCAGGGCTATTTAAGGCTATGTACGGGTATGTAACGCTATGTACAGCTATGCACGGCTAAATACGGCTATACACAGCTGTGCACAGCTATATACTGCCATGCACGGGTATTTACGGTTATGTACGGCTATGTACGGCTATGTAGGGCTATTTAGGGCTATGAACGGCTATTTACGGCCATGCACGGCTATTTACGGCTATTTACGTTTACGTACGGCTTTGCAGGGCTATGCACAGCCATGTACGGCTATGCACGGCTACCTACGGCTATGCACGTCTAGGCACGGCTATGTACAGCCATTCACAGCTACCTACGGCTATGTACGTCTAGGCACGCTATTTACGGCCATGCACAGCTATGTACGGCTATGCACGGCTACCTACGGCCATGCACGGGTATGTATGGCTATGCACGTCTGGGCACGGCTATGTATGGCTATGCACAGCCATGTACGGCTATGCACGGCTACCTACGGCTATGCACGTCTAGGCACGGCTATGTTCGGCCAAGCACAGCTATGTACGACTATGCACGGTTACCTACGGCCATGTACGGGTATGTATGGCCATGCACGGCTATGTACGGCTATGCACGTCTAGGCACGGCTAAGTACGGTTACGCACGGCTAGCTACGGCTATGTACGGCTACGAACGGCTAGCTACGGCTATGTACGGCCATTCACGGCTATTTACGGCTATGCACGGTTATGTACGTCTAAGTACGGCTTTGCAGGGCTATGTAAGGCTATGTACGGGTATGTAAGGCTATGTGCGGCTATACACGGCCAAATACGGCTATATACGGCTAAGTAAGGCTATGCACGGCCATGCACGGCCATGTACGGCTATGCACGGCCATGCACGGCCATGTACGGCTATGCACGGCTTTTCACCTCTATGTAAAGGCTTAGCTATGTAAGGCTATGTACGGGTATGTAACGCTATGTACAGCTATGCACGGCTAAATACGGCTATGCACGGGTATTTACGGTTATGTAGGGCTATGTAGGGCTATGCAGGGCTATGAACGGCTATTTACGGCCATGCACGGCTATTTACGTTTACGTACGGCTTTGCAGGGCTATGTATGGCCAAGTACGGCAATGTACGGGTATGTGCGGCTATGTACAGCTATTTACGCCTAGGTACGGCTAAGCACGGCTTTTCACCTCTATGTACGGCTTTGCTGAGCTATGTAAGGCTATGTACGGTTATGTACAGCTATGTACGGCTATGAAGGGCTATGCATGGCCATGTAGGCTTAAGGCACGGCTGTTCACGTCTATGTACGATAATGTTCAGCTATGCACGGCTATCTCCGGCTATTTACGGCTATGCACAGATTTGTACTGCTATCTATGGCTATGCATGTACTGCCATGCACGGCTATTTACGTGTATGTACGGCTTTGCAGGTCTATGCAAGGCTATGTACGGCTATCTACAGACATGCACCGCTATGTACGGCCATGCACGGCTATGTACGCCTATGCACGGGTATCTACAGCTATATACGGCCATACACAGCTAGGTACGGCTATTCACCGCTATTCACGTCTATGTACGGCTTTGCCGGGGTATGTAAGGCTAATATGTACAGCTATGCACGGCTAAATACACCTATGCACGGCTATGGACAGCTACATTCGGCCATGCATGGGTATTTACGGCTATGTACGGATATGCACGGCTATGTACAGCTATGCACGGCTATGTGCGGTTATATACGGCTATGTAGTAGTATGCACGGCTATATAGGAGTATATACGGCTATAAGGGCTATGTACGGTTATGTACTTCTATGTACGGCCATACACAGCTATGCAGCGCTATGTAATTCCTACATAAGCGCTACCTAACCTTACATAGGCGTACAGAACCCTACAGTCCTACAGAGCCCTATATAACACTACGTAGCCATATATTGGAACATTCGTTTGGCAAAATGTTTGAGCCGCTTTTTAAAAGTGCGCCGGTACGCCGTCCTGCGAAAGTTTATCTCCTTCCTTACGACGTGCGGCTAAGAGAATTTATCATCCTTGCAGTTTTTCGTAAAAGCTACAACATTCTTCCTCTGATAAGCGTCCTCCAGCTACAACCTCCTGTTTTGCATGTGCACCCCTTCTTCATGCATTAAAATTTTAGATACGCGCGCATCATTTTTCTTTTGTCAGTGAGCGTAATATTTTGCGAGAACTGAGCCTTGCAATTCCTTTTGCCTTTTTTGTTCATTGACTAAAGTAAAAAAACGGTAAAAATTTACAAGCATGATTTATTAGCATCATGTGTGGCATCATTAGCTCGAGTGTGGGTCATGCGCGCAACCGCGCGCGAGACTTCTCTATACGAACGAGGTACGAATTTAATAGACCAAAATTGTACACTGTTTATCCAGGCATTCAAAGCCAGATTGTCATTTCCTGTCTGCATGGCTTAAAGCGTGTAAGCCTTTATAGTATGCTAACTTTAGACCTTTTAACCGGTGTTTTTAACTCCAGCCAAAAGTGCGCAATAGCTGCAAACTGCACCACGTGTTATTTCCAAATGTGTGATAAATATAATGGATATAAACCAGGTTATATCTATGTTTTTCTTTTGATGGTTGTTATTTGTAAATTGAACATCATCTTCCTTTGATTTTCTTCATTCTCCAAGACATAACTTTTAAATAAATAGGATTTCGAAAACTAAAGTGCGTATTTGCTGCAAAAACAAATATCTGCTACCATATCATCCGCATTTTAAACAGTTCCATGTAAAATAAGCTTCTACAGCGGGTAATATTCATGGCTACCTTTAGCTGGCTGTGCCTTGGTTGGTAGGCATCATTATGTATTGCTTCTCTTCTTTTATCACGACTTAACTTGGAAATAAATTACGTTTCTTTTCTGAGCGAAAACCAAAGTGCGTATTTGCTGCAAAAACGAGTATTTGCTACCTTATGATCCGCATTTTACACAGTTTTGTGTAAAATAAGCTTCTACAGCGGGTAATATTAATGGCTACCTTTGGCTGGCTGTTCCCTGGTTGGCAGGCATCATTATGCATTGTTGATCTTCTTTTATCACGACTTAACTTCGAAATAAATTACATGTTTCTTTTCTGAGCGAAAACCAAAGTGCGTATTTGCTGCAAAAACGAGTATTTACTACGGAATAGGTTTTTGGATAAAAAATGCATTCAAAGTGCTTTGACACCTCAAAAATTGTTTCGGAAGAGTTTCTTTTGTGAAGCGCTTACTTTCCACATAAAAATTGGAGAAGGTATCACAAAGGGTTATTATTTTTACAGCAAATACGTTTTGGGTTGTCTAAAAAAAATCTTGAGTCTGAAACTGGTGCCGAACATGTACCTGAGAACAACGTTTAGTCCTTAATTTAAGTTAAAGCAAAATTGAAAATATTTCCAAACACGGAGGGGTTTAATAGTAATTTTTATTACCCTAAGGACCTTACAAATCCGTTTTGTTTGGCAAATTTTACAAAATTTTTGGTTGATGTACCAAGAAATGCGTATTTGCTACGTTAAGTTGGTTTGAACGAGAAAATATTCTGGAAAAGTAAAATAAATTAGAAAAGGGAGAACGTATTTTGGGTATGTAAAAGCTTAGCTTATTGGCTTGCCCAAAAGAAGTGAGGTTTGATATATAAAACGTTTTAAAATTTTCAAAAGGAGAAAACGTAGCAGATACGGACAGATGAATCTAAAGAGAGAGAGAGAGAGAGAGAGAGAGAGAGAGAGAGAGAGAGAGAGAGAGAGAGAGAGAGAGAGAGAGAGGCAGATTCAAGTGGGTATTTGCTACGATGGATGGGTATTTGCTACGGTAGCAAATACTCACTGGTAGGTATTTGCTACCTTAGTGAGTATTTGCTACCGTAGCAAATACGGAGGGTGGGTATTTGCTACTCCGGGTAGGTATTTGCTACGGTAGCAAATACTTACTGGTAGGTATTTGCTACATAAGTGAGTATTTGCTACGGTAGCAAATACGTACGGTTGGTTTTAGCTTCAAAACAAAGGACTTTGCAGCAAATAAGAGGTACTTCAGTACTGCTATGCGACTTCATATTAATAGCTACCGTTGCAAACTATAATTTTAAAGTACGTAGATAGTTCGAGGCTTACGTAGGGACAAAACATGGTTCAGCATAGAGATTTCTCTTGGTTTGTGTGGAAACAACGCTTGATGAAATTTTCATGTTTTGAGAGCTGTTTTAAATATGCAACCCGTGTAAAATATTATATAGTTATAGCAGAACTTAACGAGGAATAAATAATTGTCTGAAACTAAGTTGATTCTTAAAGGGGAAAAAATAACGGCTTCTTTAGAAGCTATCAACTTTTAAAAAAGCTACGCCAACAGATGGCAAACTCAGTTGCTAATTTATTATATTACATTACATTCTCTGAAATATTGGCTAGAGTCTGATAAGAAACAACCAGTCACCTGGTCAGACGAACCCCCCCACCCAGCCCCAAAGTCCAAACCTTTCATCGATTTGTTTGGCTAGCGATCTTTCCTTTAAAACCATGCGTAGTAGTCTTTAACATGGCTGCCCTGTGTATGGCTCCCCACGTGTACGATTGTGCACTACAGTGATGCGAAAGTAGTTGGAGAACTGAGCAGGTGAGGATAAAAAAAATGTTTATTTTACCGTACAATCCGATTTAATTCATCAATGAGTAGATAATTCAAACTACATCTTGTTTTATTCTACGGAAGCTTTTAAAGGCACACATGAGTTTCACTTGAAAATCGGTGTTTTTTTTTTTCTTGAAAATCGGAGTTTGTTTTCGAAAATCGGAACTTGAAAATCTGAGTTTGTTTTCGAACACTGGAGTTTGAAAATCGGAGTTTGTTTTCGAACACTGGGTTTGAAAATCGGGTTTGTTTTCAAAAATCGGGTTTGAAAATCGAAGTTTGTTTTCAATAATCGAAGTTTAAAAATCGGAGTTTGCTTTCGAAAGCAAACTTCGATTTTCAAAAACAGAATCCGAATTTCAAACTCCGATTTGTGAAAACAAACTCCGATTTTTGAAAACAAATTCCGATTTTCATACTCCGATTTTCCAAAACAAAACTCCGATTTTCGAAAACAAACTCCGATCAGTTTCAAACTCCGATTGTTGAAAACAAACTCCAATTTACAAAAACAAACTCCGGTTTTCGAAAACAAATTCACATGTCTGGAAATAAACTACGATTTTCAACAAAACAAACACTGATTTTCAAGTCAAACTAAGATGTCTCTTTAAAGTTTCCGTAAAAGATTTCATGGCTGACGATGATTTTATTTTTGAATGTCTGAGTTAGTTATATAGACTGTGGTGTAGGCCTCCCATGGAACGCTTAATCAGTTATACGGCATGTTGTTGTTGTTGTTTTTTTTAATTGGTACTCACCTTGTCAATGTTCAGATATAAGCTTTAAAGCTTTACAACAGGTTCGAGCAAAAAATATTTGATGCCAGCCAACTTGATTCAATTGAAATGACCACTTAAAAGCCATTTGTATAGAATGTGCGTCTGTTTAACTCATGAAAAGCAGCTACAAATGGAACATTCAACGGAAAAATTGAATCATTTTGTTAGTTAATAAATCAATCGTCCGTTCCTAGCAAACGTTCACGGATTCATTGGGTCTATAAGAGTTAACAGTATACAAACTGCGAACTGGAATTTTGCAATTTACTGTCATGTAGGGTGCCTACATTTCTGTTTTCGAATTTTGTACGGCATAAAGTATTTCTCCTTTATATCAAATATATTCTGATTGCTTTTTTCGCAATAACCAAATACGCATTACACCTATTCAAACAGCTTACCAATTTTTTTTTCTATTCTGACGATTTTCTCGTCTCTGGCAATCTCACCTATGAAAAATATATTTTTTCATCATGAATTTACTCGATGTCACAGTATAGCTGATGAATTACTTCTTAATTTTGGCTTGATAAGGATTTGGACATAAAAGCGCGTTAAATTATCACCTGATACCGTAGAATTCCGATAATAACGGGTCCCCGAAAATAACGGCTACCCGAAAGTAACGTTAATTTTTTACCTTGCTATGAAACCCCGAGAGTAACGTCCCCCCCTCCCTGATAATAGCAGCCGCTGAAAAAATGACCTCTCAAAAAATATATATATAATTTTTGAACCGTTAATGTAACATTTCAAGAGGTGCGGTATGTGGTGACAAATACAAGTAGGTAGTGGGTTGAATCATATTTTCCTATTTAATTTACAACAAATGCCACACAATGTTTTCCTATTTTAGTGGTGTACTGCATTTTCATAAACATAGGATACGGGTAACATAGTAACTAATACGCGTAAAAACAGATAAAAGCAGTATGTGTCATCACAGTTGTCATATAATACGAACAATTTTTTTTTCGACGTATAGTATACGAACATTTCGGGGCCTTTTTTTGTTACAGTTTTATTATTTTGTTTACATGGATAATGAATACCGTAACCAGCATGCAACCTGAATTACTTTTTTTTTTATGTCTGTTATGCGTCCTCTTTGTGTAAAACCCCTGCTGAATTACAAATGTTTTGTAACCATCCGAAAGTAACGGCTACCAGAAAGTAACGGCCCCCTTGGCCTGCTAAATCCGAAAATAACGGGGGCCGTTATTATCGGAATTCTACGGTATCACTTGTCACCATTTAATTACACATACTTTGAATGTTTGGTCAAATAATTGCCTTCGTCGCAGACGCTCTAAGGGACAGACCATTAGAAAACTTATGGGGGGGAGCAGGCGAAGTACAAAAGAAAAATTGCGCAAGGGAAAATTAAATGAAAAAAAATTCATGCACGCCAATTAATCCTAAAAAATATTCATGCTATGGCCTAAAACAAATTCATACAAGGAATTTGATAACGAAAAAGGAAGAAGCTGGAAAACCAGTCCGGGCAATTTACAAGCAAATTCTGGCCTCGAAGGAATTCTCTCAAGGCATTTTTTTTTTGTCCAGAAGAAGGCTTTAAAGTTCCAATTGCTCTTTCATTGTTTGCTGTAAACGATCCTAGCCAACTCCCTTCTGTGAATCTTGACATTTCACTGCGCTCAACCGTCACACACACTGAAGAATTAGGCCAATCGTGAGGCGCATAAGAAACCAGTAAGAAGCCCGCCTATCAAAAACGCTCACATATGTTCTTGCGACTCTGCAGGATGTTAGAACAATTTTTTGTACACTTATTCGCAGACGGACTATACAAATGGTTTAGACAAGTGCGTGGGCCAGCTGCAACGTAGGCTAGTCAAATAACTGAGTCTTTGCACGGGAGCACGGGGGCTTTTGCTGAAGAGTCCCGTTTGAAATCGTTTAATGCTGTAGCTGTATGCCCGGCAGTCGGTAAGGGGGTTAAAAAAATAAATAAATAAATAAATAAATGAGTGCTCGGCATTCAGAAAGTTTACGAAATTATTTTTTCCAATCGTTTGAAGATTGCCGTGTACTTAGCCGGTGCCTGAGAGTAACGCGCTGCTACTCTCTCTACTCTATG
Source organism: Porites lobata (assembly GCA_942486035.1). Taxonomy (NCBI): domain Eukaryota; kingdom Metazoa; phylum Cnidaria; class Anthozoa; order Scleractinia; family Poritidae; genus Porites; species Porites lobata. The sequence goes on from CALNXK010000086.1 coordinate 844,549, forward strand.
CCCAGGAAACCAAAACCGCTCAGATGCGGAGACAGCTGAAGACAGTTTAGTTTCCCGATCGCTTGGTTATTCTAATTGAAGGTAGATTATTTTCAAACGATTAAATTTGAATTTTCTGACTGCCGGACGTTTACTTTTTTAAGACTCTTCCTGGCTGCCGGCATATAACCACAAAGAACATTCAACTGACTTTTGCGGATCACATTCAGTCTGCGTTTTCTTCTATTTACCTGATTGCCTCTTCTTTTAAACAAAAAAAATGGAAACAAATTATGTCACGTTCAGGACACCTGAAGCTATTGTTTTTCTACCGTCATTTTGTGGTATATTTTCAATGTATCAGACCTCATCCTTACTTGCGGTACTAGCAGTCGACGACCTGTGCGTCCTGTCATGGTCGATTTTCAAATAGCAAACAATAGCTTGTACCAAAGCTTAGTTCAATTTTAACAAAACCCTTATAACAACTGTATTCGGTATTTCCTTTATTTACAGTTGTGAATTTCTGTAATGGTAATTTTTCATTTTAAGAATGACTGACGTTGCGGAAGACGGCAATGCCTTGGATGACGGTGGAAGCACGTTACCGGAGACGAGTAAAGACCAAAAACAGAAACGAAATCCAAAAAATGTTCTAAATGTGGTAAGAGTGTAATTAATCTCAGTAGACATCAAAAAAGACGTCCATGGGATGAAGAAACTTAAACGCAAATTACATGACTACTTATCAGGGGAGAAGAAGAAGCCCAAGGGGATGGTAAAATTCTGCCCGTTATCACCGTGCAAAGGCAAAAAAACGCCCATTTTCCAGCTCAATAAACATTTACAAACGCCTTTACATGGTCTTAAGCCTGATACACCCAGCTACAGAGAAGCCTTGAAGGAAGCTCCACGAGTCTCTCTAGACTTCATAGACGATCACTTAAAGAAGCAAAAAAAAGGAGGAAAGTTGAGGAAGGGCAAGAGGAGAGCAGAGAGGAGTAGTGACGATGAAAGGCATGAAAGTAATTATGACAGCGGAGAGTATAGGAGATCGGGTGAAGAGGATTGCCGAAAACGTGTGAAAGCAAGTAGAGCTAAAGTAAATAATGATGGAAGCGAAGATGATAAAGAACTACAAGATGAGAGCCAAAAGCCATTAGAAGTAACTGCTGGGCCAAGTGAGGATAACTGCAATGACGTTTACCTAGAGGATTGTCAAAGCGAAAATGATGGTGAGACCAGTGAACGAGTTGATAAAGGTGCCGGTACAATTAGTAAGGACAGTGATCAAGAATATGACGATCTTGCACGTCGAGCGTGGGAAAATGCAAGTGAACAACGGAACGACATTGTCATCTTATCAGACAGTGAATCTGGTAGCGACTACATTCCGGGAAGTGATTCTGAGTCGAGTGAATCTTACCAATCTCAAGATTCTATTCATTCTCTTGATTATGAAAATTTGATGAGTGAAATGGTCGAGGTTATCGGAAAGGAGGAAATTGTAGCTGGAAAGTCATTTCTAGATAATAAACTTGAGTCACCACGGTGGAAGAAAAAAGTTCAAGAGTTTATAATTGCTCAAGAAACTAAAGGTTATCGTTTTAAGAATGAAGAAGATTCTTCAGAAGACTTGAGACGAAGGATTCAGCACTGTGAAGAGAGCGAAGGTGATGAAGTCGAAAGCATATTAATGAGTGACGAAAGCGACAACGATGATGCCTTGGATGAAGAGTGGGAAGCAAGTGATGGTGAACCAGATCTTGAAAAGGGAAACGAAAGTCAGCAAGGTTGCTTTGACACTATCACTGACAACTTAATTACTGAATTTTACGACTACATGATTGACGTAGATGGAGGTTATCGTAATGTTAAAATAGCACAGCAATACAAGTCTCAAGTGAAAAGTGTCATTCGCACCTGCACAGCGAATTCGACACAGGACGATAAACAAAAAAAACAATCCGGCCCTGCGATTTACTCGCTTTTGACCCCTGGAAAAGTTGGAGCAAACATTTTGAAGTCATGGCTTTCCTATGCGGTCAACAAGTACCGACCAGGAACTGTTAGGTCCTACTTGATGAGTCTGCGCCAGTTTTACAAATTCTTAATCCAAGAGGAAAAGTCCATACCGGAAGTATCCCTGGACTTGCTTAACGCTCGCACAGATCTCATGACGTCATGGTCATCTGCAAAAAAAGAACATCTTAAAGAGGAAACTAGAGAAGTACGATGAGGATTATCGGAAAATTCTCTCAAGTGAAAGCCTTGACAAGATTTGCCATGGAAATCAGCGCGTGAACGCTGTTAAGCAATTGGCGGCAACCTCTGAAAACACACATCGTGGTGAAATTATCATGAGGACTATCAGTGACAAATCGCACTGTGAAGTGAGGGACTGGTTAATGACACGAATGCTGATTGATAATAGTGGCAGAAGTGGGGTGGCAGCCAAAATGACTGTTGCCGAATTTAATGAGGCTGTTCACTACCAGGGTACAGAAGAGGACCCGGCACGGTTCAGGGTACATGTTAAAGATCACAAGACAGCTAAAGTGTATGGGCCGGCCGTCGTTTGGATTTATGAAGACCTGTATCACCTCATAGACATGTACATAAGAACAGTGAGGAGTCAGTTCGTTCTATCAGATTCTAGTGTAGAGTGCGTATTTGTTTCAAGCAATGGAATTGCCCTGACTTCGTCTCAGGTTTCAACAGCTATCGCGAGAACCTTTGAAAGAGAAGGTGTTAAAGTCAAGGGAAAGGTCTGCGCGACAACAATTCGAAAGTCCCTTGCCACTGGGATGCACGTCCACCTGCCTGACCAGAAGGAACACCTAGCTGCCCTTGCCCAACACAAAGTACAAACGCAGGCAAATTACTATCGCATCCACGACAAAATAAACGAAACTGACTTGGGACGACGAGCAGTAAAAAACCTCGTTTCGCTAAAGAAAGAAAAATCTGAGCCTGAAACGAAGGGCGAAATGAAAACACCCGCGCTTTGGACAGCTGATGAGACTGAGATGCTAAGAAAGCTTTGTAAAGAAGAAATCGAAACGGGGCTCATCGATGAGCAAAATATTAATAAAAAGCTGGAAGAAACAAGCTTGTTCCAAACTCATTCTTTCAAGGCTGTCATTCTGAAGCTTCGCCGCCTAAGAGACGCGTTCATGGAGAATGTGGAACCTCCCTGCCATGAAGTAACAACTCAAGACAAGATTACGAATTACCTGGCAAAATGCCAATCAGAAGTTGCTTCGACATCGCAAGCAGAGTCAACTTCAACCGAGAATTCTCGTTTTTGGAGGAAGTTCACCGATGAACAAACAGGGCATCTGATCTCCCTAACCTATGACATGTTGAAGTGTAACAACATAAAAAGAGAGGTCGTATGGCAGAGGGTGGTGAGTGATCCAAGGTCGGTGGAGATTGGCCTCATAACCGGCACAGAAAACGAAGAGGAAATCCACAAAGCTAAGCAGCGGTTGAATGACAAAGTGAGACAAGAATTCAAAAAGGAAGCTGGAAAAAAAAAAGGAAACCGTGCGATAAACTGTTCAAGCTAGAATAAATGTTCTCCTATAGGATTTTACAATCCGCTGTTAACTAAGTTTTACTTATTTTTCACTTAATGGTCTTGATGTCCCGGGGACTCACATATAAACGTGAGGGGATTCTCGTCGGGAAATTAAAATTAAACGCCTAATGGAGAACAATGAGGGTGTACCTAGGCCTGTCCCAATTGTGCCAGTGAAATGCTAGAAAGTTGCTTACTGGAATGTCAAAAAGTGGCTAATGAAATTTTAAAATTTTCTACTGAAATTTCCTCATATTCTTTTTTAAACGTTAGATTTCTGTGTGGTCAGTGTCACGGTATTTTTTTTTTGTTGCAAATTTCTTTACGCGCAGCCCTAATCGATACCTGTATGGGCAAATATAGTCCGTCCCAAACACCCTAAGTGAGACCTAAATTTACAACCCAACGACAATATAAACCCCTAAGCAAGACGACGAGCATCCCCGTCCCTTTTAGAAGGGAGTTCCTCCACCAGGCTTGATGTTGACCATGATTGTTTTAAGAAGCTATGTAGAATCGAGTTGTTGTTTTGGAGAAGACTTTTGATTTCCGCTGAAATCACAAATAAGGGAGTTAGAAATGTGGCATCAATGTTTCCTTGATTAAAATGATGCCGTAACATTTAGAGGTGCGTTCACACTGACAGCAAATGCTAACTCTAAAACCAATGTCGAAAGTTTGGACTTATTAAAAAAGTTCTGGATTGTTAAAAGGTTTTTGTTACCAGCCCTTGCAATTCGCTAGGTAAAGATGAGCATTTTGTGCCAGTTTTAGTCCAAGTTAATGAGGTTAAATAATTTAAATCAACTGGAGTTTACTATGCAAGGATAAACACAGTGTAAAGGCTGGTTTTTACTAGAGACACCGGCAAAAGTGTAGGCGCAAACTGTGGAGTCTTGTCTTAAAACAAGAGTAGACAAAAGCATGAACGTATGAAGTGGCAAGAACACATTCCCACACAACCGAGGATGCCACATTGTGGATCTTTGTGCGGTTGTGGATTCGTTATAAGCATGCGTGTTAATTGCGACACAATAACAAGTGCAAGCACGAGGCAAAAAGGAGATAAAAACTGTTCTTGTATTTGTGCTTAGTGCTCGGTTTTCACAGTTATTCGGGAGTGCTGTTTTTCTTTGCACTTTTTAAAACGAGGCTTAAGATGAAAAGCAATGAAGATAAAAGACAAGTAAAACAATCGTTAAGTTAGACTTAAAAAACAGTGTTTACATACCGCCGTTAATAGTATAGTTTACTGTTGAAAATTATTGCGCTCATTTTTAGCTATTATTTTAATAAATAGATTCAGTTTGACTAATAATAGGAAATTTTAAGTAGCTAATATAATGTCTTATGACAATCAGAAATACGAAGTTTTGCTATTATTTCACTGTTGTTCCTTTTTTTTTTGTCTCAAACGTTAAACACTTAAATTACGACTACATGTTATAAACTACTTCAGATTTTAGATTGGTAGTACCTAGGAGTTAGTTATTACTATTATGTTATATGCAAATCAATGGCCCAGTGAACTTCTGTTTATTCATAATAAAATTTGTTATATGAAGTAGTGAAATTTCAGCGCGCAGCCATAGGCTACAAAGGCACCATACAGGGGTTTGCCTTGCCCGAAAAGAACTCATTGTTATAGCCTCCAAACTAAACATGTTTTCTCTGAAAATAACTGAGAAGAAAAAGAGAAAAGTGGGCGAATGCGCCTCGATTTTATGAATGAGTACCAGGTTCTTCCCTCCTTTTGAAGTTTTTAACGGCTTACCTACACCCGAAGGAGGCCTGCTACTTAGGTGCAGCTTATCGACATCTGCGCAGACGAAATGCAAAGGAGAGGCGAGCAGGTCGCGCTATAATTACTTAAAAAACGCGGTAGAGAGATGATCAAAGAATTGGACGCGCAAGTAGCAATGAAAAAGGGCAACCTACATAGCCGCACATAGCCGTACATAACCCTACATAGCCGTGCATACCCCTACATAGCCGTGCATAGCTCTGCATACGGGCCTTTCATAGTCGTGCATGGCCGTGCGTAGCCGTACATAGCCGTGCATAACCGTACATAGACGTCATGACATAGACGTGCATAGCCGTTCATAGCCCTTCATCGCCGTACATAGCTATACATAGCCGTGCATGGCCTTGCATACCCGTACATGGCTATGTGGATAGCCCTACATAGCGGTGCATGGCCGTACATAGCCGTGCATGGCCGTGCATAATTCTACATAGCCGTACATAACCCATCATAGCCGTGCATATAAACGGCTATTTACGGCTATATACGGCTATGCACGGCTACGTGCCGCTAAGGACGGCTATGCACGGCATTGCAGGGCTATGTACTGCTATGTACGGCTATACATGGCTAAATAGGGCCATTTACGGCTATGCACGGGTATTTACGGCAATGCATGGCTATGTAGGGTTACGTACGGCTATTTATGGCAATGTACGGCTATGTAGGGCTATGTAAGGTTATGGAAGGCTACGTACGGCTATGTATGGGTATGCACGGCTATGTAGGGCTATGTAGGGTTATGTAGGACTACGTAGGGCTATGTACGACTATACATGGCTATGCACGGCTCTGTAGGGCTATGGACGGCTATGTTCGTTTATGTATGGCTATGTACGGCCATGCATGGCTATGTACGGCGAAGCACGGCTATGCAGCGCTTTTCAAGTCCTACATAGGTCTTACATAGCCGTATAATACCCTACAGATTTCTACAGAGCCCTATATAGCCCTGCGTAGCTCTGTATTGGAACATTCTCCTAGCAACATGTTTGAGCCGCTTTTTGACATATGCGCCGGCGCGCCGTCCTGCGAAAGTTAATCGCCTTTCTTGCGACATGTGGCTGTTTCCTTTAAGATAATACATCATCCTTGCAGTCTGTCGTAAAAGCTATAACATTTTTCCTCTGACAAGCGTCCCCAGCTACAACCTGTTTTGCAGGTGCACCTTTTTCATGCACTAAACTTTTAAGATACGCGCGCATCATTTTTGTCAGTGTGCCTAATATTTCGGCAGAACTGAGCCTTACAAGTCCTTTAGTCGAAAATCGTAAGAATTTATGAAAGGAAGGTTCATTAGCATCATGTGTGGCATCATTAGCTAAAGTATGGGTGAAGCACGTAAGCGCGCGCGAGACTGCTCTGTACTAACGAGGCAGGAATTTAATAGACAAAATTATACATGATTTATCAAGGCATTCAAAGCGAAATTGTCATTTCCTATCTGCATGGCAGAAAACTTATAAGCCTTTATAATATGCAATCTTCAAACCTTTTAGCCGGTGTTTTATAACGCCGGCCAAAAGTGCGCAATTTCCGCAAACTGCATCTCGTGATATTTCCAAATTGGTGATAAATAAGGATATATACCAGGTTATATCCATGTCTTCCCTTGGATAGTTGTTATTTGTAAAGTGAACATCATCTTTCATTGGTTTTCTTCTTTCTCCAAGACATAACTTTTAAATAAATAAGATATCGAAAACTCAAATGCGTATTTGCTACCTGATGATCCGCATTTTACACATTTTTGTGTAAATTAAGCTTCTACAGTGGTTAATATTCATGGCTACCTTTGGCTGGCTGTGCCTTGGTTGGTAGGCATCATTATGCATTGTTTCTCTTCTTTTATCACGACTTAACTTCGAAATAAATTACATGTTTCTTTTCTGAGCGAAAACCAAAGTGCGTATTTGCTGCAAAAACGAGTATTTGCTACCTTATGATCCGCATTTTACACAGTTTTGTGTAAAATAAGCTTCTACAGCGGGTAATATTAATGGCTACCTTTGGCTGGCTGTTCCCTGGTTGGTAGGCATCATTATGCATTGTTGATCTTCTTTTATCACGGCTTAACTTCGAAATAAATTACATGTTTCTTTTCTGAGCGAAAACCAAAGTGCGTATTTGCTGCAAAAACGAGTATTTGCTACGGAATAGGTTTTTGGATAAAAAATGCATTCAAAGTGCTTTGACCCCTCAAAAATTGTTTCGGAAGAGTTTCTTTTGTGAAGCGCTTACTTTCCACATAAAAATTGGAGAAGGTATCACAAAGGGTTATTATTTTTTACAGCAAATACGTTTTGGGTTGACTAAAAAAAAATCTTGAGTCTGAAACTGGTGTCGAACATGTACCTGAGAACAACGTTTGGTGCTTAATTTAAGTTAAAGCAAAATTGAAAATATTTCCAAACACGGAGGGGTTTAATAGTAATTTTAATTACCCTAAGGACCTTACAAATCCGTTTTGTTTGGCAAATTTTACAAAATTTTTGGTTGATGTACCAAGAAATGCGTATTTGCTACGTTAAGTTGGTTTGAACTAGAAAATATTCTGGAAAAGTAAAATAAATTAGAAAAGGG
>CALNXK010000086.1:872500-877500 GCA_942486035.1 Porites lobata
AAATCGCCGCTGGTTTACACGCGTGAAAAGTCGCCTCTGGAAACGGATTAATCGAGCCTTTGCAATGCCATAACAATCACAATGCCTATATTGCATCTTTTCAGCCACAGTTATACCTTCTTTATTTTTAACATGAATGTAACTAAAAAAAATTTGTGGCAAACATTTTTTTTTATTTCCCCCAAAAAGTGCGGGGAAAGGGGCAAGTTTTTCCCCCAGCACCTCCCCCTGCGTGTTCCCTGACTTTTAGTAGTAACGTTCTTTCAACGTTTAGGAATAAGGGATAAGAACCCCCTCCCCCTCTCCCTCCTACAAACAGGGCCTGATTGAACCGATTCCGGGATCATAAGGAGTTTGATACCTCTTTTGTGCAGAAATGATTATAGCTGCAGTAGGTATTAAACTAGATTCAATTTACTAAACTTCAACTTGACTTCTTGGAAGTGGGGGGATGGGGTTCTCCCATATTTTGGCTAGATACATGTAGGTATGTGACGCCCGAAAAAGTATGGTATTTGAGGGTCTTATTCTTCCATACTAAATCAGTTTTTCCCTTGTTAGTGTTGAGTTCCCGGTGTGACTCTTAGATAAGGTACCGTTATCAATTGGTTAACATTTAAGAATCTACAATTGTAAATGTCCAGCTACACGAGAAAAAAAATTGTCGGTTAGCTGAACTTTACCTTAGAGTATCATGAAAGCGACTTAATGAAGACTTCTTCGGCGTTTGTATACACACTCTCTTTTCTTCGCGTGTGATTGACAATTTACGAAAAGGCCTTCTGCTCACGCAGGGTATGAGTTACCTTTAAATTCTTAGTTGGTGTTTTTTTGGGGGTCTCATTTTGTAGGTTTTTGTTTGTCTCATCCTCGAGTAGGGTCAGTACTTCAGGCCCTCGGAGACAAACACCAAGGGAAGGTACGTTTTTTTATTGGGGAGGGGGCGTCGGAGGGAGGGTCCTTAGTAAATTTTTTACCAATTGGGGAGGGTCAAACCTGTTTTATTCTCCGAAAGATGACATATCTGATATCGTTCATGATAGAAAACATTTGATTACTAACTCTCCATTCGACGGGCATCCCGTCAGGTAAATATAAAGGATTTTACCGTAAACATTGCTGTGAGTTATTATAATACGGTAGTTTACACTTTCTTGCGGTAATCTTTGAGTCAATACTATGGTCCATGCATATTCTCGCCAGGAACCGTATCTGCAATTTTACAACGTATCTGCAATTTTACAGAATAGTTAATACGTAACAACCAGCCTCCCTAGTTCTTACAGCAGTATAAATAGTTAAGAAGACTGGTCTGGCTCAACTTTACGTTTTATTGCTGTTTGCTTTTATTTACTGAGCAAGCAATTTTCTTACCCCAAGGAATGTCCGTGTAACCTCCAAAAACGTATTTACCCTTTTTTATTATAGTAACTGTGTCTCTTTTTCCATCGCAGCGTCTGTGAAACTGTTCATAGACATCCCAGCCGTGCAATGTAGCCCGCCAGCACAGTAGCCAGCGAGAATTGTACCCAATTGCAGGCTGTAGAAATTTTCCCAGATGGTAAAAATAAGAAGAATTTGTTTTCAATATATCTGAGTCCAATCTGAGCACTAAAAATAAAAGGAGAGTAACGTAAAGACCTTAACGATTGCAAAAAGAAGTGGTTTCTTGTGTTTTACATGTTCTATCGCTGCTGTAGCTACCTGGTGTCTTTAGATAGATAGATAGATAGATAGATAGATAGATAGATAGATAGATAGATAGATAGATAGATAGATAGATAGATAGATAGATAGATAGATAGATAGATAGCTTTATTAAAAATCCATTGCAGCCCAAGGGCTGGATTGCGGAGTGTACAATACGTTGAATACTAAGACTAACTATTATAAATCAATAACAGTAAATAAATAAAACAAAGGAACAAAGATACTACGTCATGAAATTTAAGAAAATAGCCACGAATTTACAATAAAACCATTAGAAAATAGCCGCGTTATGCATGATAAAACTATTCATTAGTCTATTTGTTCTACAAAGAGGCACGTTAAAAGCGCGCTTTCTCCTTAAGGCTACAGTACTAAGATTACGTGGCGGCAAAAGGCCATGTAATTTGTGGAGGCTGTTGTCCTTAATCTCATTGAATAGGCGCTCTGTCAGCCATTGGCGCCGTTGATGGAGGGTGGTAATATTGCACTCTTTGAGAGCCTCTTGATAGCCTAAATCTGGGAAAATAATTCTAAGTGCACGGCGCTGAATTTTCTCTAGCTCTTCAGAGAGATACTCAGGCAGACCATTGTGGAAAACTTGGCAGGCAAGATGGTACAAGAAGGACTGACTAAAAAACCTTGTCGGTCCCAACGTCAGCTTCTTCCCCGTTGACCCAGAGACGCAAATGTTCATTGGGGCGGTGGGGGGGACATGTCGTGCTTTTTTACTTACACAATTCTTAAAGACATATGATGTTGGTGTTGAGCCACCGAAATGAGACCAGCATTAAAAGCTACTGAAATAATATTCATTTAAAGACACAATCAAAAGTACAAACAGCCATGGTCCAAAACGACAGGCAGTTTAATTTTAAAGGCTGCAACGTTAATTTGCGCTCTTAAAATCGATGGAAAACGACGCTTTTCAACTTGGAACGCAACAATGTTGCGCAACAAGTTAAGCGAAAATGTTGCCTGTATTACTAAGCCTAAAAGATCATGTCGAAACTTCATGTTCTTCCAAAACTTAAACTAAGGAATTGCACAAACCTTTCTCGTTTGATTTTGTTTTTTTCGTTAAAATAGCTATCAACGAAAAAGGGCAAATAACTGCGATATCAATGATGACGATTATGACAATGATTTCAGCATGAAAGATCCCGATCACGCAGCGGCCTTTTTATCAGAGGAATCTACAATCTCAAAGTACTGAAGATATTTACCTGTGCAATTAACGCCGTTCCAGAAATATCCTGGCTCCCTGCAGATACATAAGAAGGATCCTCTGGTGTTATGGCATATGAAGCTTCCGTTACAGTTGTGTTTTCCTGTTGCACACTCGTTTACGTCTGCAAAACAGGAGGCGCGACTTTTGGATACTATTCAGTTTGCCTTTTTTCTAAATAGTCGTAGCCCATCCGAGGACTACTGAGAAACAGTTTTCTCTAATCACTCTGATGATTACAGACGGAATTGATTCCAATCTGAGTCCTATTTCTAGTCCTACTACCACTACTAAATGCTGTTCTAATTATGATTATAACAGTGTAATGGGGCAGTGTCCGTCATATATACCTAGGTAATGGTACAATAATCACGCCATGCCCCGCGAGCTCTTCGATGTTGTTGTTGGACTCCAGCTATGTGGTCTCCTGACTCCACTCAGTCCTATTTCCCATACTAAACTATATAAGTATTATAATTATAATTCAAATTATTATTATTATTATTATTATAAAAAATAATAATAATTCTTTATTAAAATCTTATAAAAATCTTATAAAAACTACACACAAAACTTCTGTAAAATATTCATGAAAATAAAACGTCCACATCAATATTATATAAATACAAATTTCCGGCAAAACCCGTTCACAATTCAGAATTCTAAGATACTAATTTTAATTAGTTTTTAAAAAAACTAAATATATGTCCACGATAGAAAACTACTTACAATTGTGAATACTTTAAGAGCGGGAAAAGGAAAATCAAGCAATTATTAAGGGAAAAAAATATCAAAAATCTAGGCGTAAAATTATGAATACAGATGTAGACCAGCTACAGCGAAAGTGAAGTCTTGTGAGACCTCACGTGATTTGAATGGATATCTAGAACCTCTGACGCATCTGTGTACAGTTCTTAATATAGCAAATGAGAGCTGTATTCGAAGCCAGGAAATAACGCTGGCGTAGGGGTTCATCGTTCTTAGTCGAAAGCTTATTTGCGAGAGTTCTTAAAAAGTTCTAACAGTCGAGTCCCATGCCCCCGTTTGTACCAAACACCAGTGCCATCTTTACATCCATCACTCTCTGGTTGTATTTCCTCTTCCTCTCGTTTTCTTGCTCTTTGAAGATCGTAGCTGTGTACTTACCCTGGTTGGACCGGGAGTTAACATGCGTTACACATACGTCAAAGAATGCCGTTACTCCTGGTGTCCAAAACCCTCCTGCCTTCATATCCAGCCTCGCTTCTCGACTTGTAACAATGGACTGAAGGTTGAATACTTCATTGTCGAGTGGTTGCAGGAGTGGCTCTGTCTCCATATTTCTGCACACTTTACTGATGTGTGATGTCAGAAGATCTAGGATTGTATCATGTCTCTGAGCTACAAACCTCCCTTCTTACATGACAAAGCGTGGTTGACAGTAAACATTTCTCCACAAGCACAGTAACTAGGAAGATTAGGCAGAGGGAGGTTGTAGCGAAGGCAACGGGAGTCCCTAAACTCCTGCTTGTTCAAAGCCAGTCCGTGTTCTTCGATTGGAATAGCGTTCAGCCACGAGCTGTTATTATTATCATTAATATTATTTCTTGCTTTGTACACTGGTTGATCTTCGTGATACCTTTGTACTTGCTATGGGAGCCAGTCATAACCCGTGAAAAAAGGACCCTTAGATTTCCACTTCTTACTCTAGAACTCTAATACTTTTCTTAAAATCCTTTCTGTTTCTTGGGGGCGATGAAATACTGATTATTATGTCCAACTTTCGAGCCACTTCTCCTAGTTCTTCGTCACACTTGCGCACAACAATCTGTATCACCTGCACAGTTCTCATGTTCCACATCCTTGGAATTTTTTCTTTAAGCTCCAGATATTTTTTAACCTTCTCATTCTACTTTTCAACAATTCTCTTATCCCCTGCTACAGCAATATCGACAATGGCGCACTCTCTCTCTCTCCTGTTTCTTTACAGCCACATGATCATGTCTATTGTAGCATTGATGACATGATCACATTGGATGTTCATTATCCCACAATAGTTTAACTTCATCTTTTTTACTCACACTGT
>CALNXK010000086.1:882500-907500 GCA_942486035.1 Porites lobata
ATTACAAGAGCATCAGGCCATGAGTTTCGTGACGAAACTAAACTCCTGGCGAAGGAAACATTCTAAAATTCGGCTAGATTCCTTCTTGCATTTATCTGGATTCACGGCAAAGATAAACACGACCGTTTGCTCGTCCAGATTGTTCTCAACGGACTTAAAGAGGCACCTTAGTACGAGTTAGATCCTGTAAATGCCATGTTTTTGAACTGTTTGTGTTCGAGCATATTTTTGGAAAATAGCAGAGTTTACTTTCTCTTTTTATCAACGGACTGCTTATAGTGGAGTAGTATACCAATGATGCTTGGTTCTGTTTTTCTCGACGTCGCAGTGATTCGGCAGGATCGAACAATTTTGCGCGATAATGTATGTTTCCCTAAGATCAAAACAAAGACTTGATGTCTCTTGTTCTATCAGCATCTAAATTATAAAATCACTAGCGACAGACAAGTCTAATTGTTAATGATTTGAAACAGTCTTGGTCTTTATCTTCGGTCTAGCGTCTTTTGTAGCTCGTTTGCAAAATACAACTTCGATTTATTTTGTTGAATAAGACAATATGTTGTTGTTGAATTTTTGTTTGCGCTCTATTTAATGAATGGCATGCGTTTTTACTTCAAAACTACAAGTTAAATTGTCGTCACAATTTTATTCTTGATCTAGCATAACCAGAGAAGAAACGTTCCGTAAATTCTATCGAAATATCCCTTATCTAAACCCATTTCGCTTGTTAACCTCTCTAAATTCGGAGCCTTGGACGTGACAGAGAACATGGAGAAAGTCACGCGTTACAGTAAAAGCAATAGAATTTTGACAGTTGAAAGTAATTTGCATAACCTCAGAGCGCATGCTCTCCAGCTGACATAGCCCCTTTAATCCAAAGTAAAATTTAACAGCAAACTCCTGAAAGATGAACGCTTTGGACGATTCAGCAATCACAGATCGATGTACGCTTTACGAAGATTCAGCAAACTTTTTAAAAGATGAACGCTTTACGAAGAATATCAGACCTTAGCAAACCTTTGAAAGATGAACGCCGAGGACACAAGAATCACCACATGAGTTAGCGCGTCAAAGTGAGGCAAAACTTAAGCAAGCGCCTCAAAGCGAGGCAAATGTGTGTCGACGACGACGAACAAAAATGCAATCTCAAAAAAACCTCCCTTATTAATTGCACAGGTCACCCAATAATGCACAGAACACCCAACACAAATTAGGAGTTGCGTTCTCGTACCTCGAACGCAAAAATAACGCAGTTCTGCCTACCGGCTGCAATTTAATTCAAACTCTTATTTATGCATTTGGAAATGTCTCTTATGGACGGGCTACTGACTCAAACGCGTGAACTCGAATGATACTGAAATAGCCTTAACATTAAGACGATCCAGGTCTTTACTACAATATAATTACCTGTGCAGTCAACTCCGTTCCCAGAATACCCTGGCTTGCAAGTACACTCGAAAGATCCTTCAGTGTTATTACAGTCTGCATTGGCGTCACAGTTGTGTTCTCCTGTTATACACTCGTTTCCGTCTGCAAATCAGGTGTAGGATTGAATCATCAAAACTGATTTAATTAACCTTTTATTTTCTAGGATTGGGTATGGTCGGTAGAGAGAGAGAGACAGACAGACAGTCAGACAGACAGACAGAGACAGAGAGAGTGAGTTTTCTTGCTATACTGAAAAGCAAAAACATTATTGCTATATATTGGGGCGGTGAGTGATTGAACAAATCACATTACATGTTTAGATCGAGAATGAGCGAAACCTAATGAAGCAAGATACTGAAGCATTCAGAATGCGTGTGCGGACATGACAATCTTGAATGGGGACAATTATAATACATTAAAAAACTTAAAGATCTCGAGCATGTTAATTTTAAGGCAAAGACTGCATTCAGATACTGCAAATCACAAACTATAGCAGTATGCAAGGGCATTTCGACACTTATTATTCAGCTTAAAAGAACAAACTGAGCCTCTAGGCACTAAGCAGCTTACTACCTTGTGGCTGAACTTGGGTTTAATGCGAGATAAATGGAGTTGATTAGGAAAAGATTATAAATACAACCAAGGTACTGTTATTACCTGTGCAGTTAACTCCATTCTCAAAATACCCTGGCTTGCAGAAGCACAGAAAAGATCCTTCAATGTTTCGGCAATTAGCGTTTGCATCACAGTTGTGCTTTCCCGCTTCACACTCATTTATATCTGCAATTAAGAAGTCAGGCACTGAATAAACTGATTAAGTTTTTCTTTCACGGTAGATAACTGTGGCCTACCATAATAGCCATTTTATGCGATCAATATTTCAATATTATTTTCCGAGATCCAAAAACCTTCATTATCTAACCGAGGTCTTTCTTACACCTTTCCCCTTTGAAATTAATTTTCTTAGCAAAAGGCTTCGCACTTCGCATCGTTTTAAGACAGAAGCTCGCGTGAAGTCGAAAATGGACTATAAGAATTACAACAAAATACCTGCCTTATTATAGGAATTTGATGCTCTATAATACTAAAAGGTATTATGGAAATTAACGCGACTTAAATTAAGGCGAATGTAGTGGAAAACGACTTTCGAACAGAGGAAATTAAGTGATGTGAAAGAGACGTGGCTACGAAGTATCTCAGTGATTGTCTCAAATGAGGGATCTTTAAGTGTTACCTGTACATTTATTTTCTCCATTTTTAGAATAACCTTCCCCGCAAGCTCATCCGCGTTTGTATTTTTTTGGTTCAGCCTGAGCTTTAAAGATATTGTGAACTTCTACCGTACAGTAATAAGACCCGTACTAGAATATTGCTCGCCGATTTTCCAACATAACCTAACCGACTATCTAAGTGAGTGTGTACATAAAAGAGCGCTGTCCATAATGGCGCCTGATAAATCATACGAACACTATTAACTTCAGTTTTGGTCTCAGCTCTTTATGATAGGTGTAACGATCAGTGTATTAATTAAGCTGTTTAATAGTATATCCTCGGACAGGCACAAACTCGCTTGCCTACTTTCTCCGAACCACGAAGGCTACTACCATACCAGACATGAGAGATCGAGTTTACGACTTGTCCCCGCTCTCGCACAAACCGCTTCAAAAAGTCCTTCATACCAGTCATGTGCGGTCGTGCGAACATGTTATTATAATGTCAGTTTATGTCTTATTACATTATTTTTCTTTTCTTTTTCCTAATTAAGGTCTCGGTAAATGAAAATTTTACTACATTGCTCGATTTTGTTTTTTCTTTTTGATTTTTGGCATGAGTGGGTCCTAAATTTTATTTTGGCAGAAAAAGAAAATCAGAAAGTGCTTTTTAACTCTAAAATGAGCCTTTTCTGTTTCCCGCCATAAGTTGCGCGCGAAAAGTGATTGACAGCCCCTGTCTATTGCGTGACACTCACTCTATTTTAGACGCAAAAATCAAAATTCTCCGACCTCCAGTCAGGACAGGTTTTAAGCTATCGCTTTGAAACTTTCAGATATGATGGATAAAGATATAGACTCAAAAAGGGTGTGAGGAATTTTCCAATTTCCCTTTATAACTCATTTTATGTCAGCTTCTTTGCGTAAATCACGCTCGAGATTCGACTTTTTAGTTTGAGATGCAATAATTCCGCTAATACGAGACATATGCAAATTTTCTTAAACCCTTTTTTAGGTCTTTTATCTGTCAATCAGATGCAATAAAAAGGAAGTGAATATTTAACAACGCGAAAGGGCTGGAGCTTCAGCAGTAAACTCGATACCTCTGAGTTCGAGAGCAAAAAACTTAACCGCCTTTTAAAATTCGATAAAATAAAATCTTCTAGAAGGTAATTTAGTCTTTTAGCTTTAATTTGATATATAACTTGCCTTTGTAGCGAAAATAGTCGCGCGACTAGAATTTTTTTCTGTGGGCACCTCGTTTTCCTTTACCGAGACCTTAACAAAATGGTAATTAGCCTTTTGCCATTATTTTATACCTTTTATGGTGTTGTAAATAATTAAGCAATTTAGCCTACCGGCTGCAATTTGATTATTTTGTTCAACCGATCTATCTATCTACCTTTACTGGAGGAAGTACGGCCTTCAGTGGATTGATCAGATGTAAGGTCGATCGAGCTGTATTGGGTCACAACAGACTGGGGATAACATCCTCTTCACTCTACATAATTCTTCACATCCTACTTACCCTCATTAAGTAATTGCTAATTATGACAACGATCACTTTGTCGATGACGCTAGACTTCAATCTTTTATTTGTGCATTTGGAAATGTCTCTTATAGATTCTACTGACTCAAATGCGTGAACTCGAGACAAATGATACTGAACAAGACGCTACGGAGCGTACACTTCGGCGTCGTGGTTGTGGAACTGATTAATTGTAAATGCGGAGGAATAGTAAGAAATGAAATATGGTAAGAGTAAGGTGTTAATTTTTGAAATTATGGGATTTGTCAGGATATTCTGAAAAGAGCAACATCCAAGAGGCCTACTTGCCAAAAACTAGCATTTCGGGACAAATTGTCTCTGAAATATTAGCCCAGTTATGCTCTGATGACTCCATACAAATCCTTCTAAATTTGACTTGGGTCTAAACGTTTAGACCTAAGTCTAATATGAGGTTACTGGCGGTGAATAACAAGTCTAAGAAAACAAACAGTGAAAAAAGAATTCTCTATTTTTCTTAGTCACATCAGGCTTCAAAAACAGCATAGCAGTCTCATGTACTGATTAAAGATATGTAAGGCATGGGTAAGGAGTCAATTACGTTGAGCATGGAATTGGCTGTTACGAGTTCGAATGTTTTGAGGATAATCATTCACTAACTATCAGCACGCAGGAATGTCGGATTAATGCACCTATCAATGTAAATCCCGTTGGGGGAGTGCAGGCAAGGGGCGGGGATTTGATGCCTGAGACTATCCCCCCTGTCGGGCTTTTGATCGTGCGAAGCGACCCCGGGGTCGGGACATTTGACTTTGACCGACAGAAGCTTGGTATCAATTCAGAAGCGGTTACTAAGTCCGTCCCTCGAGGCTTCTGAAAGTCACGCTGTCGGAGAAAGGTACGAAGTTTTCATTTGTTTTAATCGCCATAATCCGATACTTTAAACTGTCATCTAAACAGATAATGTCTATTTTGAGAAAGTTTTTATCTTCAAGTGCCCATCTGATTGTAAAACTCGCTTGAAATCGAATTCCACCATGAAATTCAGAGCATTGTACGTTTCATTAGCATTATAATAGCACGGTCAGTCTTCCTGGAGAGATTTTGTTGTTCAAAATAAGAGATGCTAGTGGAGAGAGAAAATATTTAATTACAGCGAGTAATTTAACGGAGCTTATGTTAACCTTAAACAAAAGTAGTAAGAACGTTCTTTTGAAATATTCTTTTAATTCGTTTTATATAGTGTTATAGCATTGTTCGTTTAGATTTTTTCCCCTGGGGTGGGGGCTTTTTTGACACTTTTGATTGACCTTTCGTTTCCCACCCTGGGGAATTTGATCAAAAAATTTTAAAATTTATCAAATCCCCACTCCTTGCCCGCACCCCCCTCCCACGGGGTTTGCATTGATAGGTGCATAACACAGGGAAGTTCAATACCAAAGGAACATAGCCTTTTCAGAGCTTTAAAACACAGCATCCGCCAACACAAACTTGACTTGAACTTAAGTACAACTAAACAGCCTCTACCAAAAATAGCAATCTCTCACTTGAACTTCAGATATCTTACGGCTTCCGCCAACTTGTAAAATCGGCCTTCGTCACACTTGACTAAACACAGCAGTCCAGCTCGTGGGAAAAAAACTTAGTCTGTCAAAAGACCTCGCTTGGAACTTGTATACCGTTTGACATAAGGTTCTAGAAAATACTAAACGGGCGAATAGTAGTAGCTTTTCGGCATATCTTACGATTTCAGTAACTGATGCAAATCTGCTGACTCATGCTGAAATGTAAACATGCCGTAATTAATTATTCATGAATAATCCAAAAAAGTAGAGAACGTTCGAGACAGTCACGCAACGCATGAAAGCAATTCAACAAAGACAAAAAGTCTTTGTGCAGCATTTTGTAACGTTAAATTCATCATAAAGCAGTTCGAAAGGAGGGCTCACTCGTGAAATGTTTTTCAACACTCGAAGAGAAATTTCTTGTCTCTGCGCGGCCACGTAATATCCTCTATTTATTCCTCGAGTAAATTAAAGACTAAACTCGAAGTGATCAGTAGTCCGGTTTCATTTCGTGAAATAGCCGAAACAAGCCGAAAAGTCGCGAACTTGCACACCCAATCTTGTCCCGAAACTAGTGCATAATTTCATAACTATTTTTCTTATCCCAAACTACCTTGGGTCGCAGTAGCGCAATCGGCTAATCCCTCAACTTAGAATCTCCTCTGATCTGACGGGTCACACAGGTGAGTCGGTTCAAACCCCTGGGGAAGCCAAAATAATAATTCTTTCTTCCTCGAAAAAGTTAAAGAATAAATTAAAGAAATCGAAGTGATCTCGAGATATCTCGAACTAATTCGCCTCTCACTTCGTCAAATAGCCGAATAAAACCGAAAACCTACAGACTTTGCATGCCCAAACTTGTCAAAAAATTGTAACTTTGATACATTCCTGAGCGTCGCGAATCCTTTACTTCGCGCTCCGCCGAAGTAAATAGCCTTAACCCTCGTACGTACGAGAGGGGTGGGGGTGGATACCACCCCCGTAAGGTTTTTCTGAGTTTTTTTTCCCTAGAGGATAAAACATCAGCATGTGACGTTTTCAGTAGCTGTTCGTTCAACCCTTCGCACTTTCTGAGACAAGTTCAGTGATGGTCAGTTGCTATGGTTACGAGATATGACTGTACTGCTAGCTGCGAGTCGCCAAGGTTTCAAATACTGCACATGGTTTATTTCGTCCAAAATGTACAGAAATACAGAAGATATAAAGAATTCGAAATCTACGTAGAGATATCAACAGGAACTACAATCAGTCAAGAAATGTTAAAGCAAACTGTAAATAAGAATAATATTCACGTACCCGTTGGTGTCTCTCAAGTTTCGCAACTAGTAGTAATGATCTTACTAATCAACGATTGTTACGTCATGTCATTAGTCGTGATTATATCACGCATGAATTTCGTGTTATACCGAAACACTCCCCCGCCACTCGAAAAGGAAAGTTACATTAAAAATACAAAATTTATTTCAAGTCCAGTTTCACGTAGAGTATTTCAATTTTAGAAAAATTAGTAGTAGTTCAATTGTTTGTGTCTTTATCTTCTTCCTTTGGTATCAAAACAACCAATTTGTTTACTGCTCGTTCAACGGTAACGAAACCTCTGCCATGGTACTCGTTGACAGCTTCTCCTGGTTTTGGATTTTTGTACTGCACTTGAACTTTCCTTACTCTACCATCTCCTCCAGGAAAGGCTTTAAGCACAGTCCCAAGCTTCCATTGTCCTGTTATCTGGTTTGCGTCTTGGATAAGCACTACATCGCCTTCACGAAGATTTCGCTGTAATCTCTGGTCCACTTCTTCCATAAATAGCTCACGATACTTTGAACGAATTCAAATCTACGGCGGAAATCTGAAGTCTCTCGAAAGGGTCCGCTTGGTACTCTTGATGTCGCTCTTCCTAGCAATAAATCATTGGGACAGAGGTATGTTCCATCATGAGGTGAGGTAGGGTGTCTTCCGATTGGTCTTTCATTCACAAGATTTGCCGCTTCAAAGCAAACAGTCTGCAGTTCGGAAAATGTCAAAACATGATCACTGATTGCTGCTGTTATTGCTCGTTTTATGGACTTGACCAATGCTTCAGAAACTCCGTTTTGCCATGGTGCATCAGCTGGCGCAAAATCCCATTTGAATCCTTCCATCACGCCAAATGTTTTTTGTTCTTCTTGGTTCCAACCCTTAACTACATTTTTCAGTTCTTCGTTTGCGGCGACCAGTTGAGGGCCATTGTCTGAATAAAGTTTGGAGGGGAAACCTCTAATTGATACAAATCTTCTGAGGACCATGAAAAATTTTTCAGTGCTGTAATCCGCGGCTAGATCTACGTGAACGGCACGGGTAGCCAAGCAGTTAAATATCACACCATATGTCTTCCCAATAGTTCTTTTCTTCACCTCGTTTTTAATTTTGAACGGACCAAAGAGATCAATAGCTGTGCAGCTCCATGCAGGTGATGGCTTCAGTCTTTTCACCGGTAACTTTCCCATAATCTGTTCGCTTAATCTCTTGTCTAATTTCTTGCATATCACGCAGTTGTATCGGATGGATTTCACCATTTTCAATAGTTTAATTATCCAGAACTTCGTGCGTATTTTACTGGACGTGGAGAGTACACCGAGATGTCCTTGTCTGTGAATATGTTCAGCATAGAGACGGGAAAATCTATGGTCATAGGGCAACAGGATTACTTCATTTTTATTGTGACTCATCTCAATCCATCTTTCACCTCGTCCTCCAACCACGTATATTCCTTGCTCATTTTTTCTAGGGCATAGACGTTTGTATTTCCCTTTTTTAATGTCTGCGTGCATATTTCTTTGTGCTTCCATAATCCAGAAATGTTCCGCCTTTGTTACATCAAGAGGGATGAGTAGTTTTCCTGCGTTTTTGAATGAAGGTTTTGGTGTTCTTTGGTACAGTAATAATACACGGGCTGTCACTCTTAATATTTTGTCAAAATTTGAGTATCTTTCTATGTTAAGTCTCGAGGCAAGTGTGTCTGTATTATTAATTTGGCAGGTCTGCGTTATATTGTACGCTACTTTGACTTCGTCAGGAAGTTGTTCTTTGGTCAAAGCTTTGTTAATTGGCCATTCACTTTCGGGTAATTCAAGAAAATCGGGTCCCCTTTGCCAAATACTTTCTGAGTTTAGGTCATTTGGTTTTTTGCCGCGAGTTAGCCAGTCTGCGATGTTGTTTTTGCTTTCTGTCCAATACCAATCATCAGGGTTGGTGTTCTGTTGTATCTCCCCTACTCGGGTTGCTGCAAAGGTATTAAATCCATATGATTCCTTTTGAATCATGTTGTGTACTATTTGAGAGTCCACGATTTGATAACACTTCTGAAGCTTATATCTGCAATGTCGTTCTAGAAATGCTTTCAGTCTTGAGTTTAATACAGCCCCACAGAGTTCGATTCTGTCAATTGATAATCTTTTTATTGGCGCGAGTCGGTTTTTTGATAGTATAAGTCTGCATTTGAATTGTCCGTTGTTGAGCTTCCATCTGTAGTATGCACATGCCCCATATGCATGGCTGGATCCGTCGCTAAAGATAATTAATATTGGATCATCTATCGCATTCTCTGGTATTAAACATCTTTTGAATTTAACGTCGTTCATCTCCAGTAGATCTTGGCAGAATTGTTTCCAGTCTCGAGTGTACTTGTCCGGAATAGGGTCGTCCCAGTTTAGCTTCTCTTCCATTCCCCATAACTGTCTCAGTAGAATCTTTGCTCTGACTGTGAAAGGTCCAGCTAATCCGAGAGGATCATAAACGCTGTTTACTTGGGATAAAATTATTCTTTTGGTAGGATTATCTGCATCGATTTCTCCCAGCTTATTTGCATTCGATTGGATACGGGACTTCTTCTTTCCCGTAGCAGTGGTTCTTAACTGAACTTTAAACTCGAAATCGTCTTTAATGGGGTTCCAAACAACTCCTAACACTTTTTCTGTTTGTGATGACACGTCAGTAGGTATTGTCAAGGTCTTAGAGGGTTCTTTACTATCATGGGTGAAGATCCACTCTTTCATTTTAAAACTTCCTTCGTTAAGTAAACTTTCAATATCTTGGGTGAGGTTCTTCGCTTGTTCTTTATCAGCCACACTCTCTATTACGTCGTCCATATAAGTGTTTTCCTCGATTACTTTCGCAGCTTTAGGATATTTGTGTTGTCCCATTTCAGCCGTTTTTCGTAATGCAACAGTGGCGATCGTACCTGATGGCTTATCGCCGAACGAAACTCGTTGTATAACATACGTATCTGGTGGTCGTTTAATGTTCATGTCTCTCCATAAAAATCTATGAGTGTGTTGGTCAATTATCTTTGTCTTTACTGTGTGGTACATTTTCTTTATGTCACCAATCAGTGCTATCTTATTTTCTCTGAGTCTTATGAGTATTCCCAAGAGGTCGTTGAGAAGGTGCGGTCCTTTCGCCCAGTAGTCGTTTAGGGCATGTCCCATGTAGCGTGCACTACTATTGAATACAATTCTTACTGGCGTCGATTTGGAATCTGGTTTCAAGACTTCACGGTGCGAGATATAGTGAATTGGTCCTTTATATTCTTTTAACTCTTTTAGGGTTAGTTTTGTTACGACCTCTCTATCAACCATATCTTTAATTTGTTTTTGATAGACTTCAGCGTGTGTGGCATTTTTCGCTAGTCTTTTTTCTGTCGATATCAACATTCCCATTGCCGCTTTTTTGTTATCGGGTAACTCTGACGGATCTCTGATCCACGGATATTCTGAAATCCACCTCTTCTCTTCCTTGTTGTATTCTAGTTTGTCCTCGACTAGTTTTAGTTCTTTTCCTTCCTTAATTGTGAAGTTTTTACTCCCCAGAGAGCACTTCCCGCATTTACATCCACCACAGCGAGGTCTACATTCTATTCCAAGGTTTTCTATCTTATAGAAATCTTCAATTCTGGCGATTGCGGTATTAACTTTTATTTGGTGGAGTTGGTGGCTTGTGGATTGCTCTCTTATAGTCGGGTGTGCCGCCAATGCATCTCCCAAAGTGATTTCTTGATAATACAAGATGTCCTGAGCTCTGTTCATTCTGGGGGTGATAGCTTGCATATTCGTAACCGATTAATACGTCGACTGTTCCTGATGGTCGTAATATGTCTTCTTTGGAGATGTTATTGAATAATGGCATTATTCCATCTATGTCCACACTTTGTATTTCAGAAGTAATTTTATCGATACCATATACATCGACTTGAACTTCTTGACCTTGTTTGTCAAATAGCGAAAGTTTGTATCTGTTAGACGTGATTTTTTCATTGTTGCCGCCTACTTTAGTTACAGAGAGCTCCACTGTTGTTCCTTTTAAATGTTCAGCTTTTGCTTTGGTGTTTGTGATAAAACAGAGTGATGCTCCACTGTCCCAGAGGACGTTGGCCCATCCGTGCTTTGTAGGAATTTTTTGTAATTGTAATAGACAAGAATCAATCATGGAATTGCTGCATAAGCTAGCTGATCCAGAGGCATCCTCAGTAGGTTTATCAAGTTGATCATCTTGGTGAAGTGTCTCATGGTGCCATTTGGTACACTCGTTTACGCCGCATCGTTTTTTCTTTCTACAATTTAAGGATCTGTGTCCTTTTCGTAAACATGACCAACAAGCTCCATTTTCTTTCAATAGTTTCATTTTTTCTTCAATGGGCTTTGACAGATATAGTTTACAGTCGCTTGTCCAGTGATCTGCGTCTTTGTGTAGTAGACACTTACTGTAAGATTGTTAAGTGTGTCCGCTGCTGCCTTTTTCTGTCTTTTTGCTTGTATTGGTATAGTGTACTGAGCCCTTTACTGTTGGATTGTTGGTAACTCGTAGCTCTGCGATGTCGTATTCGATGGCTCTTTTCTGGCTGAGGAGAAAGCTAAGGAGACTTGGAAATTTGTTGGTTTTGTCTACTGTACTGTTGTCTGCGCTGACCAGTTTGGCCCATTATTTTCTTATTTCAGGAGGCAGTTTTCTCTCGATTATGCTTACTGAGCTGGTTGTAGTGATCTCTCTTTCCAATCCAAGTTTCTTTGGGTCGTTGTATCCGTCCTCTACTGCGTCAACAAGTTCTATGAATTTTTTATTCTCACTTTCTTTGATGGGTCTTACGTTCTGTATTGTATTGATAATAGCGTCAGCAACTTTAGCTGGGTCTCCATATTTCTCATCTAGTCGTTTCCACATCTCCTGGATGTCGTCATCTATGCTTTTCACTGTGTCATTCGCTTCCTTTCCCAGGCAAGATCGTAGAATGTAGCACGCGCTTTCTTTATTCACCATAGGCATGACTTGTTTCTGAAAGTCCTGCTTGAATTGAGGATATTGTCTTATTGTTCCGTCAAAAAATGGCATCTTGACTTTCTCCAAGCGAAGAGGGGAGCTTTGTTTAGTTTTCTTTTCGTCCTCTATCGTAGCAGTGAAAGTTTCAATTCTTTCAATTGTTTCGTTATAGCGCGTTTGAATTTTTCGAATCCATTCGATTTCATTTTCGGCAGATGTTCCATTCGATATCTCGATATCTCGAGCATTTTGGCGTGCGCGCTCTTGCAGTCTGTCAGTGCGAGTTCTATATCCTTTTCAGTTTTGCGCAAAGCCATCAGTGATCTGATTCAATTATGTTTTTAACATGTTCAATTAAAGATTCAAAGATTGCTTCCGTGGATTTTTTCTTCATAATTGTCTGTTGAACAATCCTTTGAAATTCTTCTTCTCTTAATGTAATTATATGTTGGCGGTTCAATTCTTCTTGTTCCTTCAGTTTAAGAGCTTTTCTTTCATTGTCATACTTAATATATACCGTCGATGCTTCGTTGTATTCTTCTTGTAATTCTTCAATCCATTTTTCATTTGCCGTAATTTCTTCCTCGTTGAGGTACATTAGGTAAATATCGTGCTTACCTTCAACAGTAGACTAAGCATTGGTAAGCTCGCGTAGATCCGATTTTTTTCGAGATGCATTCACAAAATGTGCTCATATAAGGAAGTTCCTGGATATATAAGGTCCGGAGCTCCACTGTGGACACAAAAACAACATATCTTTGGACAGTGATTTGCCCAAAAAAATTAACGCTTGCCCACAGTGTGTTTGAAGTCACTGAACTTTGTCGCACTCGAGCTGATATTTTAAAACCCTCGCTCGATAGGACACTCGTAGTTTCGCAGATCACTAAAATGTAAACAAAATCCTCAATGTAGAAGTTATAGCGTTACCTTTATGTAGGCAGAAAAAAGGTCAATCTTTATCTAGGAAAATCTTCCCAAAAATCGGTTTCAAAGCAACTATAGTTTTTTTAAAAACTTGCTCATTTCGCGCAGATATATAAATTTTGCTTTGTGTTGTCAAGTTGAACACACATAACATCTGTCAAAAACCTACGCGTAAGTAGGATTTCCTTCAAACAAAGTTAGTTACATTATTTCAAAAACTTCTTGCTGACAATGAAGAAATGAATTTACTGTACTAAAACAACCTACCTAAAGACCTTAAAAGCAAAAGATCAGTTGCAACTTGGCAGCCAAGCCATGATTCACCATTTAGCTATTTTAAGCTTATAAACTGGTCCATGCGAGGGTCTTCGTTTAAGCAAATTAAACTCAGCCGATCATTAAAAATACAGAAAATTGCATATAAGGGTTTGTTTTGCTCGCCTCAGTCAAATCCAGCTGCAGCCGTTGTTTACGGGAAAAGAGCCAATTGTTTTGAAGTCACTGCCGGCAGTTGTCGTTCTCTACTTCACAGCGAGTGAAAAGGACAATTTGCGTACAGAAAGTTATTCTTAAAAAGAACAGAAACTTGTACAGTGCACTGGAAAACAAAACAATGTAATGAAAAATGAAAAAAACTCTGACTACTAGTACTTGAGCAACAGAAAAATGATCCTGAGTAAGCTTGCTGGCCTTCTATTTCCGAGAAAGTTTAATAAGCGCACAAGTTTGTTCACTCTGATGCGTTATAACAGCAATATGGTTCTTTGACTGACGACAAAGATAAAGCTGGTTCTGCAAAGGTAATAAATCTGGGCGTGTAAAAAAAGTAACCGTAACTACTAATAACAGAATACAAGCGGGTTTTAATTCAACCCGGAGAAATCAACTCATAAATTAATCGGATGCACAATTAGAAAAAATACTCGCCTACTACTGACAGAATGATCCATTTTTCCTTTAACATTGGTTGTTCTGAATCCAAAGTAATTTTCAAGCGACGAAAAAAAGCAAACATGTCAAATAAAAATGCTTTACAGGGAGCAAACGTTCGCACCAGGTCGCATCTCGTGCATTTCACTCAGAACTCCAGCAACAAACCGACACAGTCAACACACAGAAAAGCCCGCCTTGAGCCTGCGGTAAGGGATGCGCAGAAGCTTGCGCAGAACGTTTTTCCGCCCTGAATACCCATAGATTATGGTCAACCTCTTTTCCTTTGGTTGTCACGTGATTGACCGAGCGTACGCGTCTACAGATTGTACGGGTGGGGTAGGGGAGACTATCAAAAGGAAGGGAGGGGTGTCTCAGGCGTGTCTTGCCAAGTCCACATCTTTTACATTGGACATTCACAATATGGTCAATTGACAGCTGTCAAAACAGGATAGCCACTGACCATTATCCCATAACCATATCGCAGGCTCATGTGTCAACTCATTGAGGTGACGTGATATATTTGGAAGCTGTCCGCTGACCAGTTAATTATTTTACTAGATCGCGATCAATGTTCAGTCTCATACTTTCTAGCTAGTTTGGGATCGGAGCACAGGAAAACTGATACACGTCAATGTTGTGATCCATTGACAGCTGTCAAAACAAGGTATCCGCTGACCAGGATCACTTGACTGTATTGCGGGCTCAGGTGTCGACCCATCGAGGTCAAGTGTTTTTTTTGGAAGTTATCCGCTGACAAGGTAGTGGTTTTCAAATGATCGCAGGCTCAAGTTTAATGTTTTTTTAAAATTCATATGAAATATGTTGTGTTTATGTGCCGCACAATTAAAATTTTGATTTCAAACTGACCTCGGACGCGAAACTTAAGCCAGCTGCTACAGGCAGGGAAGACAGTTGCTTTTGACTTTTCTCGCCATGTTCACGCGTTGGTCACGCTCTACGTCCAATTTTTATGCTCTGATTGGTCAAAATTTGACAGGTGAGTTCATGCGGGAAATTTATCCAGCATCTTGAATCTTGTTTACTTTGACAGGTGAAGCTGACAGAGTTTTGTGTCAACTTGTGATGTTTTTAACTTTCTTTTTCCACTGGATGTACAAAATGAAATTCAGCTGCTATTAGGAGTCTTCTGTTATTCATGGCTAGTTTGTTTATTGGGTTTTTGGTTGAGTCAAAGTCGGAAATCCGATTTCGGATGGCATCGTTTTCGTTTTCGTCTTGCTTAATGCGTAAGAGGGTTGCAAAGTCTGAAGCGATACTCGCCTTACTTGATACCTTTCAGGAGCTGCATCTCGAGTGGTAAGCCTAAGTAATTATTGTATTTGATGTTTGTTTTTTATTCCTAATTTAATGAAGTCGAGCGTAGTTTATGCGGCTATTTTGTTTACGCACGTTTGTAAGATTTGAGACAATGATCTGACCGAGTATCAGGTTTGTTATAAGCTTACAGATCTTTAAAAAGCCTTTAGACATTTTCTCACCGCAAATAGAAAGAAAACGTTTCAAAGAATATTTAGTTATAATTCTGGCTGTAAAAGAAAGGTTTGAGCGATTTTCTTGCCTCGAGTTCGTCTTTGAAAAAAGCAAACACCGGGAAGCCAGCTTAAAACATAAACTTCAGCTTTAAGCTCGAAGACTCAGGATTTTTAGAGACACTTTAATACTTGTCTTCCTGAGTGAAAATTGTCGTCTCTGTATATGTTTCACCGAATTATATTTCTTTTATTGATTGTTAGTACTCTCTCTTGTAATTTAATCGTTGTGCCGATTGTTTTCAGTCGTTCAGTAAACAACGCTTCCCGGTGTACTCAAAATGACGCGCGTTAAACCGTTTTAAAATAAAAAATAAACATAATAAATTCTTTATTATATTGGAGCGTAACTCTGTTAATGTTCATTCAAACACTCGCCACTGCTGGCACTGTAAAAGTCAGAAACGGCTGGCCGTATAGATGATTTTGAAAAGTTTTTCAACGGTTTACGACTAAAGCCCACGCGTGCTTCGATCGTCCTGAATAGCAATTTGTATCGCAATATTGTGAAATACTGCATTCTGTTGACTGAGGTCCGTATGATAAAAACAGTGCCTCATAGTACTGTTTCACCTCAGATGTGATGTATAAATGATAATATATAGATTTAGCCAGGGCTAAAAGCGAAGCTCCCATTAATAAATTTATAATTTAAATCAAACAATAAACTTGTAATCCACAAATCAGTTAACTTAAGGGCACATATGTGACTTTTTAGGGAAAGCTAAGGCTAAGTGATTTTAGAGTGAAAAAAAATCTTACATCGAATTGATAGCCGTATATATACGCCCAAAAAATAGCAATCATCTTCGATCACATTTAAGAGCCATAATGGCTCTTGATCACAGTAGATTAGGCCTGGAAAACGAATTTTTGGAAAACAAATCAGGCCGAATTTTTTGCGTTCGACAAGTTTACTTAACAAAATCTTGCCAACAACTCTGGGAGCGTGTAAACCAACATTTCATACTTTTTATACATCACAACTGAGGTGAAACAGTAATATGAGGCGTTGTTTTTATCATACAGACCTCAGACAAAATGCAGTATTTCACAATTTTTCAAGACAAATTGCACTCATTCAATATTCAGAACTGTACGAAGCACGCGTGGGCTTTTAGCAAAACCGTTCAAAAAACTTCCAAAATCACCTATACGGCCAGCCGGTTCTCACTTTTGACAAGCGCCAAATTTTCAGTGAACATTAAAAGAGTTACGCTTCAACATAATAAAGAATTTACTGTGTTTATTTTTTTTATTAAATGGTTTTATAACGATGTGTAATCTTAAAAAGCGTTTGATACGCGCGGCATTTTGAGTACTCCTGCAAGCGTTGTTTATGAACGACTGAAAACAAACGGCAAAGCGATTAAAATTGTAAGAGACTACTAACAATCAATAAAAGAAATGTAATTCGGTGAAACATTTACAGAGACAACAATTTTCATTCACGACGACAAGTATTAAAGCGTCTCTAAAAATCCTGAGTCTTTGAGCTTAAGCTTAAAGCTTTTAGCCGGCTTCCTGGTGTTTACTGTTTTCAAAGATGAACTCCAGGCAAGAAAATCGCTCAAAGCTTTCTTTCTACAGTCAAAACTATAACTAAATACTCTTCGGAACGTTTTTTCGTTCTATATGCGGAGAGAAAATATCGACTAAAGGCTTTTTAAAGTTCTGTAAGCTTATATATACTAGATCAGATCATTGTCTCAGATCTTAATACAAACGTGCATAAATCAGCCTCATAAACTGCGCTCGACTTCATGAAATTAGACATTAAAAAACAAACATACACTGTATACAATAATTACTGAGGCTTACCATTCGAGATGCAGCTCTTGAAAGCTATAAAGTAAGGCCACAATCGCTTGAGGGACTTTTCAACCCGCATCCAGCAAGGTGAAAAACGAAAGCGATGCATCCGAAATCGGATTTCCAACTATGGCAACCGGCGCATTTCCCAACCAAAAATTCAATAAACAAACCAGCCATGAATCAAAGAAGACTGTTGATAGCAGCTGTATTTCATTTTAAGCATCCAGTGGAAAAAGACAGTAAAAAACATCACAAGTTGACAAAATACTCTGTCAGCTTCAGCTGTCAAACTGAAAGTAAACAAGGTTCAAGATGCTGTATTTAAATTTTCTGCATGAACTCACCTGTCAAATTTTGACCAATCAGAGCATAAAAATTGGACGGTCGTAGAGCGTAATCAACGCGTGACAATGGTGAGAAAAGTGAAAAGCCTCTGTCTTCCCTGCTTGTTTTTTTAAATGACTGGCTGAATTTTCGAGTCCGAGATCAGTTTGAAATCAAAATGTTAATAGCGCGGGGCCACAGTGACATTAACACAACACTTTCTATCATCATGTCATTATTTTGCTGCCGTTCTCTTTGCCTTTGTATTTCTCTTTCGCGTTGCCTTTGTCTGTTCATTCTAGCTCTGTCTCGTTCTGCTTGCCGGCGTTTTTCACTCTAATTTTCTCTCCTTCTTCTCGCTCTGACTCTTTCTACTTGCTTTCTTTTTTTCAAAACCAGTTGCGCGATATAATTGCGCGACGTTGCGCCATGCGATTTCCCGCCAAAAAATCTCTACTTTCCCCTACCCCAGGAGTCCATGCGGACTACTTTCCACTACCCGGAAAGTCCGTACGGACGGACGTACGCTGACGTCATAACCAAAATTTTTCGGATGGATAGTTTACCAAATTATCTTAGTTATGGTGCTCCGCTCGCGTGCGCTTCGCGCGCGCAAGGAGCTCCGCTATAAAAGGTTGGTTTACACGCACCGAGATTTGTTGGCAAGATTTTGTAAAATAAACTTGTCGAACGCAAAAAATTCGGCCGGAATTTTTTTTCCACGCCTAATTAATCTACGGTGATCAAGAGCCATTACGGCTCTTAATAAATGTGATCGAAGATGATTGTCAGTTTTTGGGTGTACTTATGAGGCTATCAACTCGATGCGAGATTTGGTTCACTCTTGGGCTGTTTGAAAAGTCACACGAATGTGCTCTAAAGTTAACTGAATTGTGGAATACAAGTTTATTGTTTGATTTAAATTATAAATTTATTAATGGGAGCCTCGCTTTTAGCCCTGGCTAAATCTATATATTACGAATATCAAAGGCTCTCCACTTAAGGTAAAATCGTTTGGAAATGCTGCAACATATCAAAAACTCCGGGGAGGGGTTTCATCCACCACCCCCGCCCCCCGCCTTTGTACCACGGTGGGGGTTTGAATTTGCGTGTGCGTCGGAGGGTTAACATTAAGACGATCCAGGTCTTTACTAAAATAAAATTACCTTTGCAGTCAACTCCGTTCCCAGAATACCCTGGCTTGCAAGTACAATTGAAAGATCCTTCAGTGTTATTGCAGTCTTTTTCATTAGCATCACAGTTGTGTTCTCCTGTCATACACTCGTTTACGTCTGCAAATCAGGTGTAGGACTGAATCATTAAAACTGATTTACTTAACCTTTCATTTTCTAGGATTGGGTACCGTCAGAAGAGAGAGCTTTCTGGCTTTACTGAGAAGCAAAAAGATTGTTGCTATATATTGAGCCGGTTAGAAATGAAGAAATAACATCAAATGTATAGATAGAGGATTAGCAAAACCTAAGGAGGCAAAATACTGGAGAATGCAGAAGGACTTCCCAGCTTAAGAAAAACTACCAACAGGGTACGGTCGGAGGAGAGAGAGGGCTTTCTAGCTATACTGATAATCAAAAAGATTATTGCTAAATATTGGGGCCCTGAGAAATGAACAAATAACATCACATGTGTAGATAGAGGATTAGAGAAACCTAAAGAAGCAAGATACTGGAGAATGGAGAACGACTTCCCAACGGAAGAAAAACTGCCAACAGAAGGAGGAATAAAAAAAGACACATTACCGCTAAAACTCTGAAACTCTGGTGGTGAGGAACAAAAGACGGAATTGTGTACCGACACTGATCTGATTTTAAATGCAGAAAGCTCACCCAGCATGAATGCGTGTGCGGACATCACAATCTTGCATGGGGACAATTACAATACATTAAAAAACTTAAAGATCTCAAACATGTTAATTTTAAGGCTAAGACTGCATACAGATACTGCAAATCACAAACTATAGCAGTATGCAAGGGCATTTCGATACTTATCATTCAGCTTAAAAGAACAAACTGAGCCTCTAGGTACTAAGCAGCTTACTACCTTGTGGCTGAACTTGGGTTTAATGCAAGATAAATGGATCTCATTAAGAAAATATTATGAAGAAGACCGACGCTCTGTTTTCACCTGCACAGTTAACTCCATCCCCAGAATACCCTGGCTTGCAGGTGCATACAAAGGATCCTTCAGTGTTTTTGCAAATAGCGTTTGCATGACAGTTGTGCTTTCCTGCTTCACACTCATTTATATCTGCAATTAAGAAGTCAAGCACTGAATAAACTGATCTAGTTTTTCTTTCACGGTAGATAACTGTGGGTTACCATAATAGCCATTTTATGCGATCAATATTTTAATATCCAAAAAGTCTTATTTTCAAAACGAGGTCTTTCTTACTCCTTTCTCCTATGAAATTAATTTTCTAATCAAAAGGCTTCGCACCTCGGCTCATTTTAAGACAGAAGCTCGAGTGAAGTCGAAAATGGCTTATTGGAATTACGATAAAATACCCGCCTTATTATACAGGAAATTAATGCTCTATGATACTCAAAGGTAGTATGGAAATTAACGCGACTTACATTGAGGCAACTTTGGTGGAAAACGACTTTCGAACAAAGGAACTTGATATGAAAGACACGTGGCTACGAAGTCTCTGACCCTTTCATTTAAGGGATCTTGAAGTGTTACCTGTACATTTATCTTCTCCATTTTTAGAATAACCTTCCCTGCAAGGGCAGTCGAAGGATCCTTTAGTGTTATAGCACCATCTAGTGACGTCACAGTTGTGTTTTCCTGTTTCACACTCGTCTATATCTGGAAATAAAGAGATAATGCTGAGTTATCAAACTGAATCAGTTCGATTTTTATGTCTATTGAAAGAGGGATCAGTAGTAATGCAATGCTTTCGAGTAGTAGAAATAGTCCACGAACGAATAAATCTATTTCCAAAATAAAGCAATTTCAAGGAACACTAATTCAATTCATGCCACTTATAACAACGGTAAAATGCCAGAAAAAATCAGTGACAAATGATTATTCAAAGTTTTACATGTTGCAAGTTATATCTTTTATGACGAATGAGCCCGCAAAGAATAAGAAACAATTACTTTGACGGCACGAGAAACAGCAGGGCCTGGGTGTTAGGCCAGGGGCACCATGGGTAGCCATACCTGTGGTATTACATATCACGTGTGCTTCATCTAGGCTTCTGAACCAACCTTCCTTCGGTTTTCTCATTTTTTTTTTTGGGGGACTTATTTTAGGAGCTGCCTATTTCGATTAACTTGTAAAGTCCTTGGTTCCTATTAACATTTCCTACACTCATTCTTTTCCCTTGAGAGATGTTTGGGCAGTTTTTTTATTTTTATTTTTTATTTATTTATTTTTTCTGGCCTCTGTCTGACCGCATTCAATTCTGTTGGTAGCTCAACTCTGCTAGTTTTCAGAATTGTATCCTATTTTATACATTTGTACGGTTAGCCCCGTTTTGCACCTGTTCCTTAAGTTATGTATTTAGTCTCAATGTACGCTTAGGTCAAATTGGCAATGTTACAGACCTCCAGCCAGGGTCATTATCCATCTCTTTGCCTTGAATGTTGTGCCCGAACCGTTTCTAGCAGCAGTTAGTTATTAGTGATGATGATTCGGTACGCTATATCCAAAATGGATCCCAAGTGTTTCTGTCTCTAAGCCTTTGTGCTCCTACAGTGTTCCTGTCTCAGACGTCTGTTGGTCAGAGTTTTTGTTTCCCCAGCCTGACTGGCACTAAGCCTGTGAGCTTAATTGGGGATGCAGTTCGAGCTCGACCAGTTGTAGCATTTATTATTCATTATTTTTTTTATGAAAGCAAGAATACATGTGTTGCAATTAGTTATTTGTCTTTGTCCATATTATGTTACCTGCACAGTTGACACCATCCCCAGTGTATCCTGTTTTGCAAGTACACGTGAAGGAACGCTTGGTGTTGATACAGTACGCATCATCGTGGCAGTTATGTAGTCCTGCTTTACACTCGTCTACAAATTAGCAAGTAGAGGTTAGTTACAAGAATTCCCTTTTCAACAGTTATTTTGATCATTTATTTTGCCTTTTTTTGAGCTCAAACAACTGATATCATGATCTCTTGGTTAACACTGATTCAGAAAACGTTGGTCTCAATACTCCAATCAAGAAATGTTGCATCACTCAAGGGCCTGTTGAGTACCGTGTTGCTAGGCTACGCGGTTGCTATGCATTCGGTTTTAACACTTCGCGCATTTAGCATTTTGGACTGCCCCCTTCCGCGCGAGATAATTTTTCGCGCCACGAGCGGTATTGCTTCCTTTTCGTTTACGCTAACGTTTAGTCTGAGCTTTACTGTTACTAGTCGACAAGTTTTACTTTCATAGCTAAGTTCTGCTTTTGTTAACGCCTAACGAGAGACAAAAAAATTATCCTGCTTGCGAGAACCCGAAATACTTCATGAGCCAAGAACCCAAAAACATGTAACTACGTAGCACCCCAAATTTAAAGATTGGGGTGTGCTAAATCCTAATTAGACTGTCTCCAGACATAAGAATTGAGCATCAACTAGAGAATTAGGAGTTTTATGAGGGAATGGGCTAGGGGAAATTTTGTTCCTTAAATTATTTAACATTGAAACATGGGCGAGAGTATAACGGCTCAGAAGCAACCGTTGCCATGGCAACTCACCATAAACTTCTAAACATACATGTGGAAGGACGCGTTCGATTGGGAAATCTGGATTTGGATTTGGATTTTTGAAATTCGGATCAAAGGCCGAGAAATCTGAAAACCTATTTCAACGCTGATAAACCTGTCCTTGGATTCCCCATTTTTTAGGACGCGGGGAGGTTTGCGGACATACGTTTTCAACAACAGCTGTCTCGCAAGCACACGCATAACAAGCAGGAAAAAAGAAAACACTGTTTACTAGAACAGTTTTACAAATCCTTTTTCTCTTTTCCTGAAGTTCCTAATAGGACGGTAATAAAGGAAATGCATAAAATCCTGATTTGGATTCATTTATTGAAGCCAACCTCTTGGACGGATTTCTCGGGGGGTGGGGATGAACTCCGCTTTGAGTTTCGCGTTCGTTTGCAAAATCGAAAATCACTATTTCTCATGCAATCAAACGCACCCTAAGTTTCAATTGTCACCATGAATTGTATATCTTTTTTAAAAGAAAAATCAATGACAAAAAAGCTAACACGAAGTTTCGATGACTCCATGTCATCATTATCAAATGCGCAGAAAATTAACATGAATTGGTGATATATATACAGAAAAAAGAAAATGTCAGGAATATATATGTTAAAGATTTCTTCTTGCGGGAATGTAAAACCTTGAAAGGGATATTCTTGAAATTAAAATATCCGAAAAAGCTCATCGAATCGGCCATTAACAGTGCCCAACACCCCCGAGACCTGAACCACACGCCCACTGACAGCCCCCTTCGGATTACCTTGCCTATAAGGATCAGAAATCTGCCCACCAACTTTGGAGACAGTTATGCGACCTCGGAAGGAAGATCAATCACCCTTTGCAGCCAATCTTTACAAACAAAACGATCATCGATGATCTACGAGAAACGGAATTAAAACCTACGCTAGTGAACAAGCAAAATGTTGTTTATAAATTCAAATGTTATTTGTGCGATGCAAATTATATCGGTTACACGTGCCGTCACCTCCATCAACGTGTAGAGGAACACAAACATTCCGTTAAGTGTGTACTTATATAAAAGCATACATGTACGTTTCGATGTATTATGCATTACTGGCAAGCATTTCTTGGAAAAACACAACTTAACACGGATGAATCTTAGCAAAATCTTTACGGTCCTCAATAAATGACGAGGGAAGCTTGAGTGTTTGATTTTCGAAATGCTTATCATCAGAAACAAAAGACCTACATTAAACACTCAAGCGGACTCCATCCGGGCGAAACTTTTTATTTAATTGTTAGCTTGCTCCATTTTCACGCCTCAATTTAACTTTACATATTCCTGACACTTTCTTTTTTCTGTACATATATCACCAATTCATGATAATTTTCTTCGCATTTGACAATGGTGACATGGAGGCATCGAAACGTCGTGTTACCTTTGTATCGTTGATTTTTCTTTTAAAATGTATGTCGAAATCGATCGTTATCAGAATTGTATATCAATTGAAAAAGTTTGATCGAATTGAAAGGGCTTAATAACTTGAGAGAAAGGCTTCGAATTTGCATGTAGTTTTATTATTTAAGGGAAAAATTTCTCCTCATCCACAACCGTTTAAGCCCCCAATTTTTCCAAATAACGCTCATCAAGTCTCATCTTTGGAAACGGACTGATCAATATTTAGCGCTCCCTAAGTTTTCATTTGCTACCAAGTGACGAAACTTTTTTCCATGAGGGTTGCTATGAAATTGCTTCTTTACCCACTTCTCGCAAAATGACTCAAGGACTGGAAATCATTTGTCAAAAATATTACCATCAAATTCCAATTTCCGAAAATTTTGTGCGTTTTTAGAAAAAAAACAGCATAATCGTTTTCGGAAGCTTTCTTGCCTGATCTATTCCTTTACATATCTAGTCCAACTTATAGCCTTTCATCTCGCGGAATTGGGACTATTTAGCTTTCCGGAATAAGGTGAATTTAAACTGAAAAAATTAGCCTGGAAGAATAGCGAAATTGGCAGTGGATTTTTGCCCAAAATTTTTGTCTTTAACTGTAATGGGATTAGTGAAGATTTCCATAATAAGGTAGCAGTGTACCAAGTCTTTTACCCTTCACCGTCTGCGGGCGCGGGTTCAAACCCTGGCCGGACCAACACTGGGGGTCATTAAATAACTGAGGAGAAAGTGCTGCCTTTGTAATGACATCTGTAAACGGTTAGAATTTGTAATCGTCTCAGATAGGGAAGAAAAACCGCTGGTTATCTGGTACTTGAGAAACCTAAAAGAACCCACATCACTGTTCGAAAAGAGTAGGGGACGATGATTCCGGTGGTGTGACCAACCTTTCCTCGGCTGGGTGAGTTATCTGTAGGAAGAAATTTTAATATAGGGATAACCTCATGATCAGGAGTCGAAATGGCTACCTGTAGACAGTATATGTCCAGGGTCTGAAATTGCGCTTTCCTGGTCGCCAATGCGACTAGAAATTCAGTCCTGGCGACCAGAATTTCTTAGCTGGTCGCCAGCTAGCGACTTGTAAAGGGTTAGGGTTAGGGCTGGTTGTTATTGTGGACTTAAACGTTCGGAGAAACTTCGAAGCTATTTGCCAAAAGGTGTCTTACTTTTTGTCCTGCTGATATTTTTTAATTAAAAGTGAAACCAATTGCAATCTTCCTGTTATAATACCTCCACAACAGCTACGATCAATATGAGTTCTACGTTTCCAAGCCGCCATGTTGTTTTCCATAGCTGAAATACGGTAAGTACATTATCTA
>CALNXK010000086.1:910000-920000 GCA_942486035.1 Porites lobata
GACAATGACAGGGGCCAACACCAGAGGGTTGTCCGTCTAAAGAGGTGTTTGTTAAGCGAGAGCTGACTGTATAGCAAAAGTATTTCAAATCCATTACAGAAGGAAACAATAGCGTAAAGCAATATTCATGAACGGACACTAAACGAAAGAAATCTTGCCAAATGTTGATCGCGCATTTTTGAAGTGTAAAATTAAAAAATAATAATAATATTAGAAGTTGTTAACATATTCACCATTTTTACATCGCCCGTAAAAAACAGAGGTATTAAAACACCAGGGGAGCCTTAAAGACTCCCGCCTTTTTCAGCTACGCAATTTTACT
Source organism: Porites lobata (assembly GCA_942486035.1). Taxonomy (NCBI): domain Eukaryota; kingdom Metazoa; phylum Cnidaria; class Anthozoa; order Scleractinia; family Poritidae; genus Porites; species Porites lobata. Next base: position 910,323 of record CALNXK010000086.1, read on the forward strand.
ACCGACGAGGACATTGCCTTTTATACGGGATTTCCTAACTTTTTTGGCATCAGTAATATGACTGCTTATACTTACAGGAAAAATTGAAAACAATTCTCATGCAAATTTTATGGACGATGTAAAAATTATGGTGAATAAATCCTCGGAATGATGTTTTAGGGAAAGTGTAAAAATGAAAATTTTAAGCGGCTTTCTGTACATGAAGCAGAGTAGACAGGACCATGAAATATAATGGCGACAATCCGCAGGTGCGCAATTAAATTTGTTAGTGATGTCGTAGTTGTTAGTTGTTACCTCCATGATTTACATCTTCCTCTGTTATCATCGCGACTGGGAACATGATAACGAAAATAATGATTAATGTTTTCATGCCTGCCATCTTCCAATCTGTTGAAAACAAAATAATCATGGTTCATTGCATGTCACTGGATTTATTTCGTGGGTGCCAAAGAGTTAGGCACACAAAGTTTAATAACCACGAGTAAGCGGGAGGGGAGGGGAGGAAGGAGGTACCCTGGAAAATAGGCATTGATAGACTGTGCTCGCAAAAGTAGCATGATATGCTACTTGCAGTGCTCGTATATTTCTAAAATTACGCCAATAGTTCTGCCAGTTTTGTAAATTAAGCTCGTTTTAGCAAACAAAATGCAGAAATTATGCTTCTCACTTTTTACTTTAAATTTGTTTAAAAAAAAACCACCTCAATGCTTCATGTACAAGTAAATGGCAAACTCATTTACCCTGTTTACACCAAGAAACTTTAAGAGTCTTTAATTCATTGTCTGACAAGTATGAAAACTCAAACAATATAAACAACCGACACGCGGACGCTACCCCAGGTAACCGAGCTAGTTATGTCCGTAAGTTGAGTTTTGTGGAGAGAGTCCTGAGTCACTTCCTGTTGGACCCAGGTCCCATAATGTGACAATAAGCAGACAAATAAATGAATTCGTTACTTAGATTTGCCTGAAACACAGATCTCGGACCAAAAACATTGGTTGCATGTTCGATAAATGACAATTTTTGTACTGCAAAATTATAACAAAATATGCAAATTATGCTAGTAGTGCTTTTTTTTTTTCGAAGAATAAATGAAAATTAATCTCGTGGTTACAAATTGTGCCAAAAATTATGCTAGTCCAATCTTTCAAAGCCTACTGGAATATGCCGGTGATGCCACGATGCATATAATTCCTTAAATCCCTTACCCCTTTTCCCATATATGCATTGCCCTGGTCAGGGTAAAAACTGGGGATAAAATCTCTCTCCTATCTGCAGACAATAACGTTAATTATCTATGCAGCTAATCTACATAATGATATGATCCTACCAGAAACTTCAATACAGGAGTTCCCACAGAGACGGAGACAGATTATTATAAAGAAGTACCCCAGGGAATTACATGGTCCGTTCGCAGATCACCCTGGCGTTTATTCGATCAAACAAAGTCAATTTTAAAAAGCCTGTTCAGGCTTTCTGGGAGACCGCGGAGACCGAGAGTTAGAACCAAAAAAATAGAAAAATCGAAGCCAATTATTAGCTGCAGTCTTAAAAATACTTCTTTACACTACATCTTTCCAGAAGTTTTTTTTTTTATTTTTGCATTTTTGTAAGGCGTGAATACCACATAAAATTTTGAATATATTTCCTGAGAAAACATGGATAAAACGAAATTTGAATCTGTTCTATGACATGGTTGTTTTACTGAAAAAAATAACTTCTTTCCCTTCAAAACAATGCATTTTTTTTTTTCAGAGAAAGATCCGAGCAGCATTTTGCTCAGTTGTGTAAGTTTGATTCTAGTTCAAGTTTCAGAAATATTTCAATCAATAAAAAAATAGAATTTCTTATTACATAAAATATATCGTCGTTTTGGGAAGAAAATAATTATAATATAGATAAATAAACAAATAGAGTAAATAAATAAAGGGTGGACCGGTCGAAACCGACTAGAGAATAGAGAAACTCATGGATATCAAGGTTAACATAAAGACTGGTTATAAATTATCTACATCATGGGTCCGAGTATGTGTTCATTAAAAAAAAGAAAGTCTCTCGTTAGGCGAAGGGAAAGTGTGCTAAGCTTGCGTCTTGTCGCCATGATCAGTCGGTGTTCTTCTGTGTCCAGTAGTGTCCATGCAACACCCGATATTTTTCGTTCTTTTTTATTTATATAGCACATGTCGCTGATGGAGAAAATGTTTGCAGTTTTCCGCCGGTCAAGAATTGTAAAAAACATCACTTTCCAGTGAACGCAATCCAATCACTCTAGCTGAAATCGTTATCAAAACCGTGCAACACGGTAAAGAAGAAAATTCTGAATGGAAAAGGTCATTGATACATCGAAGTAAACTGCTTGAAAACCATACCCTTCACAGCGGCACATACCTATATAGCCCATATGTGGCAGTGCCCCCCCCGGGGGTGAATAATTGTTTTAGTATATACTAAAACAGGGAGATAATTGATCACAAAAATGATGATTTTTAACTCATTTACTGTTGCCAACGATTACAATTTTGGCGCGCCATTACCGAACGGCCGCGGTCGTCGCTTTTTCTTAGCGACAAATAAGACTTTTGAAGGCGTTTGTTTAGCCCTTGCGGGGAAGTTTCTTCAAAAGGAGTTGTGAATTCTTTTTGTATTTTTAAAAAATAATTCTGTAAAAAAAGATTATTAAATTTAGTTTTAAGCTTATTTGTGAACAAGTCAACTAAATAAACAAAAAACTTTTTCACCGGTTTTATCGATAAATTCAAGTCAAAAAGATAAAGCTTTACCTGTTAAAACTTCCAAACCGAACTTCGTCACCTTCTTCATGTATTTCGGAAATAGCTCACGGCTTGATTAGTTGTGAAATTTCTTAGTTTATCAGGGCAGCAAGCCGGGAAGGCATTTTGCTCGCAACCTACGTGGGTTTGACGTCGCTCGCTCGGAGGAACTGGAGGTGAATCAGTGAATAGTGCAGGATAAGTGCAGGATAGTCACTGATTGAGTAGCCAATCAGAGCGCGCGAAAAACACTATCCACTGTTTTAGTACATAGTAAACACGAATATTGCACTCACGCTGATCATGATCATAGTAAGAATATCACTGAAATAACTAAGAAATAATGTAGGAAAAATCGCCTCCAACCTCCATATTATTCTTGTTGTTTAAAAGTTACATTTTCTTTCCTCAAAATTTTCAGCTCTTCTGATCAGTTGTACGTCTCCTAACTTTTGGTGGCTAAAAGCGTTCTGCTGTTCGCTTCTTCAGTTGTCTGAGTTGTTTGCCTGTGAAGATCCAAATACGCCCAGCAATTAAAACTCAGACAAGATTTAACGCAGAATATGTTTCGATATATTTTCAGGAGGACTCTTCTCCCCCAAAAAAGTCAAATTCAAACGCAAAAAAGACAGTTTTTTGTCACCAGAGGTGCCGGCTTATTATCGGGCTGACAAATAAAAATGTTTGACAAAAAACAGCAGGCGTGATCTCATTTACTGACGTTAGCTGGCCATTTCAAACCGCATCGATCGTTTTGTAATTAATGCTCCATTTTTAATTCCGGTCTTGTCCTAAAGGGCATAAATTGACAAATTCCGCCATCTAGTCGCAAAGAGACAAATGTATTTTGTTTTCACAAATATTATAGTTTATTTACCTTAGTGCCAACCGTTTTTCGATGGCATATCCATTTTTCGTTTTCGCATGGCATTGAAAAACAGATTTGAATTTTGCTTTTTGTTTTCGCCTAACTTTGAAAAACGGTTTTGAACTTCGTATTTCGTTTTTCGTTTTCGCATCACTTAGAAAAACGGATATCAATTTCAGTTTTCGTTTTTCATTTTCGCATCACTTTGAAAAACGGATATGAATTTCGTTTTTCGTTTTCGCATTAGTTTGAAAAACAGATTTGAATTTCGTTTTTCGTTTTCGCATCACTTTGAAAAACGGATTTGAATTTCGTTTCTCCTTTTCTGATCACTTTGAAAAAAAGATCTGAATTTCGTTTGTCATTTTAACATGACTTGAAAAACGGATCACTGCACCAGTTCAGTCATTTGAAGCCCCGGCCACCCCCTGGGGGTTGACCGGGGCATTCACTTTTTATGTAACTGAAAGTAAGTGAATTTTCCCCTCTCCGGGGCCAAAGTGAGTAGTAAACTCCCCCCCATGACATGTCTTACACACTCACAGTACTCCCTTTTTTAACAATGGATGACAAATGATATGATGATAGCCGCGAAAAAACACGCAGCTATCGCAACACTTGCATATCCTCGATGGAGAAGGAAAATGACGCACATTTGAACACTTTACAACTTGAAGTCACAAAATGCGAGATAACAAAAAATTACAAATCAAGTTTCACAGTCTTCTGGAGTTTTTGGAGACTGACTCAGTCATCGCAAAGTGTCTTTCTTGTCGTCATTTCCAGGATACAACAAATTACTACATCATAATTTATTAAACAATTGGGCCACTTGGACCGGGGAAAAATAAGACGCGTCTAGTTCACTTCTCCTATAAGTGGCACAAAAATGTTTCAAGACTTGAATAAAACGGGACTCAGCTAAGACACTCCTTATATGCTCGTATAAATGGTACAGTTTGTGTCTTATTTAAGACTTGTCTTATGTAAGCCGTGTCAAAAGACACTTTACAAAGCACACATGTATTTCTTCAGCTGCGAGAAGCGATAAAAATGTATGCAAAATTACTACGCGTCGCGAAAATGGAAACGCTTACCACAGAGTGACTGCCCTGCTTATTCCTCGGTCAGGTAGGCAAAGACCGGGATTTCTAGCGTATCCGCCGCCTACCGGGGAATAAAAATGGGGTGATTGTGAAGTGAAAGGCCCCTCTTTACCCCGGTCATCCCCTTAGGGAGAGGGGGGTGGAGTTTCAAATGACTGGTGGATTAATCGACTTTTCAAATTCATGCAAAAAACTCCAATCTGTTTTTCAATAACAAGCAACGCAAATACGAAAAATGAAATTGAAATCCGTTTTCCAAGTGATGCGAAAATGGAACACAAAAAACGAAATTCAAATCCGTTTTTCAAAGTGATGAGAAAACGAAAATCAAAAACCGAAATTCAAATCCCCTTTTCAAAGTGCGGCGAAAACGAAAAACGAAAAACGAAATTCAAATCCGTTTTTCAATGTCACAAGTAGACAAAAAACGAAAAATAGAAATGGAAATGGAATTCCATTTTACAAGGCCGAAGAAAAACGAAAAATAAAAATGAAATTTGAATTCCATTTCTTTATGCCATCGAAAAACGGTTGGCACTAAAGTACACGCATTCAAAAAACTCCAATCTGTTTTTCAATAACAAGCAACGCAAATATGAAAAATGAAATTGAAATCCGTTTTCCAAGTGATGCGAAAACGAAACACAAAAAACGAAATTCAAATCCGTTTTTCAAAGTGAAGAGAAAACGAAAAACAAAAACCGAAATTCAAATCCCCTTTTCAAAGTGCGGCGAAAACGAAAAACGAAAAACGAAATTCAAATCCGTTTTTCAATGTCACAAGTAGACACAAAACGAAAAATAGAAATGGAAATGGAATTCCATTTTACAAGGCCGAAGAAAAACGAAAAATAAAAATGAAATTTGAATTGGCACTAAGGTACACGCATTGTCATGGTCATTTTAAGGAAGAAGAGATACAGAGATGAATTTACTATTTTTACTTTCGTAATTTTTAATTCCTTCTGTGGTAACGACAAGTTTCTGTTATTGACTTAAAATAGTTCTACGAAACTTAGATTAAGCAAGGAATCCTAAGCAAGATCCCCCTTTGGAGCTGCCGCATGTAGTCTATGAGATAGCTAACTGGACTGTTTAAATCCTTCAGACTCAAATTTAAGGACATCTAAGGGCAAATAGAAATCTAGAAGTTCGAGTTCCGACGAAAGTATCTAAAAACTCACTCTTTTATCTAGTAGAAAAAAGATAGGGATCTTCCTTTTCAGGATAAGTCAAACTGTGTAATAATTACCCCTGTCACAGAAACATTTTATTGAGGAGATATGATAATCACTCACTCGATAAACGCTGAGCTTGGAAGCAACACCCTTGCAGGGTCTGTCTTGGCTTATATACTTCCAAGCATATCCATATAAAAAAGGTAAGAAGCCTCAGATTTATTAATAAAGAGTTATATAGACTTATACAGTCGTAAACTCCCGAGGGAGACGTCTTAAAGCTGGACGTTCACACTGTTCAGTAGTGTCACAATCCAAAAACCGGAAGTGATTTTGATTGGATCATTGTCAAAACATCCGTATAAATTATACGTCGAGTCATTATTAGCAGGACAGTAGTTTGATATTCAGCGGATCGCATGCTTGCGTGGAGTGAGTGTAGATTGCAAATGTTTTGTCAATTTTAGTGGAATTGTATTCATTTGGAGCGATTTTATCAAACTGTAACCCTAAAATAAAACGTTCAAATCCATCGCTAAAATTTTTTATATGACTTTTTTTCTTCTTCAGATGCGAAAAACAGAAGAAATTGACCGATGATAAAGGATGTTTTGAAGAGCAAAACATTTCTAAGATATATGACGACATATAAGTCGGTGTTTAGGATTCTACGCTAGATGAAAGAACGGAGTAAAAAACGTTTTGGCCTGTTCAAGTAACTTTCTATTTTCAGTAACATTCACGTCGTTGAATGAAGTACACATCATTCCTTTTTAATAGCCGCAGGATAAAATAAATTCCTTTTGTCTCAAAAAATGCTACGCCGCTAACAAACGTTTAAAGTCCTATGAAAATGTGAGCGAAATTCTTCCTTTTTAATATAGGGAAGAACAGTTTGCGCGAATGCAAGGTGTTTTTTGTCGAAGTCCTATAAAGCATTACTCACTCGAAGGATAATTGTATTCTTATATCAGGTACTAGAAATCGTTCGATGGTATATAAAGAATATCTGTTTTATTTGACTTCATTAAACACACATCTTTGTACATCTTTTTACTTCAGTGACCTCATGGTAGGGGAAAATACACTTAAATTGTGAAAAAAATATAGTGAAGGCTTTTAGACGTGACCTCGGCTCACAACCTGCAAACTCCAATTTGTGTTACGACTTCGCTTACTTAACAACTCAAACAGGGGCACCCAACGAGAATATAGTTCAAAACCACTTAAACATAGCATTGTTAAACGTGTTTTAGTATTTAAACGGTGGATATGGGCATATTTTTATCCCCTATAAATTTTTCATCTGTTCGGATTTCCTAGCTGAAAATCTAGTGATCCGAAAATTATAGGGATCAAAACTCACCTGTTCGAAAACTTCAGCCAGAAAAAAGGCTCCCGAAAATTCTAGATGACCTTTTCAGGGTAAAAATCCGTTGAAAATGGGCAATTTTACCATTTTTTAGATGTTCGAAAATCCTAGGAGAGGCAGGCAAGCAAGAAATTTTACAACAAATGTTCCGAAAATTCTAGATCTCAAATCGTCTTCCGAACAGATATTTTTCCGAAAATTGTCGTTGGGTGCCCCTGCTCAAACCTAACTACTCACAATTCACTGGTGACCAGTGACTTGCCTTGGCATAAAAGTAGAAACGAAATACTAACTACAGTACACAGCGTTATTTGGCCTTACGAAGTCAACTCGCAATTTCCACCACCAACTTTAACACAAAACCGATCGGCGAGTTTAATAAAGACTTAAAATCCAACTCATAAATCCAGCATATCTACAACTCACTAGTTTGGGTATTAAGCATTTCTTGGGGAAAGGGGTAGAGTGAAGCAAAAAAGGTACTTTGATTGTTGGCCGTAACAGACAAATGTGTTCACTCACGGCGCAGTGCTGTCGATAACGCCCTTCATGATCAAAGTATAAAGATAATCAAAAGGCTACGAAATATTGTAAGTAAAAGACATCTCTATCGGCTTTCATTTATGGTAAAGCGTTTTATACTTTACGTACCTCAGTTTTCAGCTTTTTTGATCCGCTGTTTTTACCAACTTTTGGTGAATAAGGTTCTGACGATCAATGAGGATGTTTTATACTTGAACGATGTTGCTTAATGACGCAAATACGAACAGCAATTTTAAGTCAAAGGTAACGTTCAACGTGTAGGATATGTTTCAATGCATTTTTAGGAAGATCCCAAATTAGAGCAATTAGAAGTTCAAGGGTAAAAAGACAATTGTTAAGACAATTGCCACTGAATTGCTTGTCAGAACGGTGGCGCCAGTTTATTGCTTATCGATAAAAATGTTTGACCAACTGAAAAACAGCAGGCATGAGCTCATTTTTATTTCTGACGTTTGCTGGCTATTTCAGAACGCCGTCATACAAATTTCTTCATCTGGTCGCAAAGAGACAAATGCATTTTGTTTTAACCGTCGGATGTACAAGTAGGGGTGTGGGGGGGTTGCCTCCTCCGATCCCTCTGAGCATTTTTTTAGTTTTTTCCTAGACGATAAAACATCAGCACCTGACGTTTTCAATAGCTTTTCTTTTTTCCCTCGCACGCATTTTAAGACAAGTTTAGTGATGGTCAGATACTATAGATACGAGATGTGATAAGTAGCAGATGGTCAAGCTATTTTTGAGTGAAAATGCACGTTCTTTCAACTTCTCTCAGCAATAACAGTAAAGATTGTGGATAAAATGATGCAGAGTGGCTATTTACGTGTTATTTTATCTCAAGCACAAAAAATACCATTTCTTGGGGTTTTAACCTGATTTTTAGTACTGGTAAAATCTAAGATGATGGCCAAGATGGCGACCGTTATATTGGTGACGTCACTGGCCTCCAGTAGCGCTACCACTTATAAAATACACCTCATCTTGATCAAAGGCTTTCCACTTAAGGCAAAATCGTTTCGAAATACTGCAACATATCAAAAACTCTAGGTAGGGGTCCAATCAATCCCCCGTCCCTTGTACTACGGAGGGGGTATGAATTTGCGTGCATGTCCGAGGGTTAACAAATATAGGTTATTAACCCTATGATTGATGTGTCTTGGTTATTTGAACAGCGACCCGATACAGAAATAAATTTACAGCACTTTATTACAGTCTATAGAAGGTGGCTAATAGGGCTATAATTATAAATCCTTCAGACTCAAATTTAAGGACATATAAGGGCAAATAGAAATCTAGAAAGTCGAGTTGCGACAAAAGCAGCCACAAACTCACTCGTTGACCCAATCGACCTCACATTGCAAGTTGTCGCAGCAACTCAGTGAATTATTGCGCTGTAAGGTTGATTGATAATATTGTAAACTAACGCCAGCGTCAGTTCTTTAAGCCAGTTAGCCGTAGAGACCAGCAACGAAGATGAGGATCCTCGCTTTCCGGATAAGGCAAGATGTATGATATGTACCCGTTTCACCACCAAAACATTTTATTGAGGCCACATTTCCCCAACTATTGTATTAATTTTTGTTTCATTAAAATGCTTGAAAGAGTTGTGTAATGCTATCCTGTGGCTCTCTACTTATGTGCAGGATTGAACACTGTCGCAAAAATTTGGCAGCAAATTGTTTTGGCAATTTTGGCCAAAAAATTAAACGAACTGTCAGAAATGTATAGAAAAATAGCAAATATAGCAAAAATAACAAATTCAACAAGGACGGCAAACTGTAGCAAAACTTTGCTACAAATGTTTGTCGCAATTTTAGCAAAAATAGATTTAATAGAAATTGCT
>CALNXK010000086.1:925000-967500 GCA_942486035.1 Porites lobata
TGCATCTAGTTTTAAAGTTGTTACTAACATTTTCGGGAGCCATTTTGTCCATTTGGCTGGTGACTAGTATTTTCGGATTTCTTCTAGTTTCTCGCTTTTGATCTTGGCTTAAAGAAGCGAGCTAAAAGTTCTTGCTCCGCTGATTCCCCTTGTAGATCATTTCAATTTTAACAGGATCACCTAGAATCCCCTGAAAAAAGTCGGTGCATCGTCCATTGAAGCTCAAGAGGTGCCAACGGATGACATATGTCAATCAGTAGGATTTTGAATGGCTTCCCAAAAGTTTGAAAACACTATTTTATATTTTTAAAAAGGTACCTTTTTCGCACTTTTAACAACATCACTTCCAACTGCAAAAAAGGTACTTTTTTCGCGCTTTTGAGAGCATCGCTTCCAACTGCAAAAAAGGTACCTTTTTGTGCCTTTCATGAGATCGCTTGAAAGCGACAAAAAGGTACCTTTTTCGCGCTTTAAATCATCGTTTGGTAAAGTGAGAAATGGATGAAAAGTGGACAATATTGACGTCAAAATATTTTCACTCGAAAGCTTAAAATACCCGCCTTTTTTTTCTAATCGACTGGCATTAACAAAAAAGGTAACAATTTTCCATTTTTATCTATGAAAAATGAATGCAGAAAGTTAATTTTTCTTCTCTTTTCAAGTAGCAGAGTTGATCTTTTTGTAAGAAAGTAGAATTGCCGGAACCTTTCACTGATTAAACAAGTGATAAAATTTACCAATACGATATCGTGGTCGACTTTGTTTATTCTCTCAAAACGAGACGACGATTTAATAGTAATGCAAAATGTACGGTTTGAGTTTTGACAAAACTAACGTCATTATTCTGCTGGTTCCATTTAGCATTAGGCTTCAAATAACTTGGTGAGGTCATAACTATAGATTTATGAGCTTCAATTTTATCAAACTAAGTGAGAAATTAAGTCATACGTGTTTTCAGTAGTGCGAGTTTAGTTTTCCCAGCATCAAGGACTGAAGGGTAATTTAATAATATAAAATACTCTTGAATGATACGATCGAATGATGAAAAGTACCGCGGTTCCTAGGCTGTCTGTTTTTATCCTCGAACTGTCAGAACTCACACATGCGCATTATCGTGAACCAGTCCCTTTAACCCCCGACCTGACGAAATTAATGAACATCTGCATGAAAAATTTATATTTTAATCAATCTTCGGTTTTTTTTGTTTTTCATTATCTCATGGTGAATACAAAGCCTTGTACGATATCGATATGGAGCATGAGAAGATGATATTTTATTTCAGTGAAATGTAGGTCATCAGTGACAATACTCTGTTTCTTTCAAATTGCGTCTTATTCACATACATTACATAGGGTTACAGTTAGTATTATACGGCGTCAAATAACTAGGTGACGTCACAACCATATACTAATGAGCTTCAATTTCATCAAACTAAGTGAAGAATTAAGTCGTACGTGTTTTTAGTAGTGCGAGTTTAGTTTTCGCAACATCAAGGACTGAAGAGTAATTAACAATAAAAACTCTCCCTACTCTGGAATGATACGATCGATGAAAAGTACTGACGTTTTTAAATTGGCTGGTTTCATCCTCCCCTTCTAACCTTGAAACCTTTCACCCTGCCTTCAGGGCATTGTTTAATGAACGTCTGCATGAAAAATTTATATTCTAATCTTCGATATCTTTTTTCATTGTCTCATGGTGAAGACAAAGCCTTGTACGATATCGATATGGGGCATATTAAGATGATATTTTATTTCAGTGAAATGTAAGTCATGTGATAATACTCTGTTTCTTTTAAATTTCGTCTTATTCACCGTCATACATTACGTAGGGTTCGTTTTAGCATTAGACTTCAAATAACTTGGCGATGTCACAACTCGCTATACACTCTATAGACTTATGAGCTTCAATCTTATCAAACTAAGTGAGAAATTAAGTCGTACGTGTTGTCAGTAGTGCGCGTTCCTAAATTGGCTGGTTTTATCCTCCTCTTCTAACCTTGAAACCTTTCACCCTGCCTTGACAGCATTGTTTAGTGAACATCTGCATGAAAAAGTTATATTTTAATCTTCGGTATATATCTTTTTTCATTATCTCATGCATATGGTGCAGACAAAGCCTTGTACGATATCGATATGAGGCATATAAAGATGATATTTTATTTCAGTGAAATGTAGGTCATGTTATAATACTCTGTTTCTTTTAAATTTCGTCTTATTCAAGCAACATTTATGACAAAAGGGCAAACTTCCTCGAGACTCAAATATGGAAAACAAAGCATACAGGCTATTATTATACAACCACTTGTATGTTTTATCAGTTGTTACTTTGCCCGGAAAGGTATTCCCTATGATAACCCATACGCAGAAAGGGTTAGGGTTTCACGAGCTAATTAAACTATGGTGTATGTGCTTGTAGACGGGAAACCTGTCACAAGAGCCTTCGTTGTTCACCTTCTGGCTGTTGCCAAGGGTTTAGAAAAAGGGGGCAATCCTCTTAAGTATTAGTAGATATCTAAAGGACTACAATTTTTAATCAGATGGTACACTAAAATGGTTCGTTTCTGTCAAAACTAGTGGTATATAAATATCAAGGGTAAGGGGTTGGACCAGCAGCAGGGCGGCGCCTCCGAGTACAAATCGTCGTTGAGTCTCTTCAGGTTACATTGCATAGTGAGCTTTAATCGGTTTATTAGTTTCTATGAACAAGAAGTGATTTTGAAAAGCATTTAACTATAAAAAATTGCGATAAAACATTTCTTAAAATCATTTTAAGATTAAAAAATTGCTAAAAAGCGACGACGTTTCGACGTTAGCTGAACGTCATTATCAAGTCAAAATAAGTTAGTGATTTTTGGTCTATAAATACTAAAAAAAAACAAAACTCCGAAACTCTTTGTTTAATATTTCCTCACGTTACAATTTTTTAATCAGCTATTGTTGTTTTTTTAGTATTTATAGACCAAAAATCACTAACTTATTTTGACTTGATAATGACGTTCAGCTAACGTCGAAACGTCGTCGCTTTTTAGCAATTTTTTAATATTAAAATGATTTTAAGAAATTTTTTATCGCAATTTTTTATTAGTTTCTATATTTGTTAAATTAGAAACAGTTTTTATGGCTTGTCAACAGTCACCTTTCAAGACAGGGCCGTCCCTACTTCTATGTCATGATGATGAGTTTGTAACAGCTCGGTGAAGACGGTGTATGCATAGTTGTTTAATTAGTCTAGTTCTAGCTCAGTTTTGACTGCATCAGATGAAATCTTGCTTGATATACTGATAGCAAACATTGGAGTCTTGGAGTGAATCTTAAAAGGTTACTCAATCGAACGCCGACAAAGCATCACTCTCCTGTGGTACTGTTTGCTTGTGGACAAAATTTCAAATGTGTCCATTCTTAAAGCAACTGACCAGACTTTCCTCGTGAAGTACTGTTTATTAGGCATGCGATGTTTCTAACGTTGGACTGTCTGTTGTCCAACTCACATAGTAAGCTGTAAAGTCCTGAAGTGTAAACATTTAAATAAAAGCGTGACTCAGTGGTTGAAATCCGGCGCTCATCCAACTAAGCGCAAACCAAATAAAATAAATTCCGTAAATTCCGGCAAATAAATTCCGTGTTTCCCTTTCGTGTTTATTTTACTGAGAGCACATCTAACTTTTAAGGCGTTTCCAGGAAAAAATTCTTCAGTAGTGACTGAGTTTGATCATCAAAATGAAAGCTTTTGAGCAGTGCTTTCCTGGGTATTGTTTTGTTTTCTTTGTTTTTTTTTTCCGGGTTTTGTTTCTTCATTTTTTTGTGACGTTAAAGGTGGTTCTTGCTTTTCTGGCTTGTTCTTGAGTCTGTAGAGGAAAACCTAAAGTACGTTTATTCAAAGGAAAGCTTCTGAGCAGCAGTCTCTTACTGTACGGCTGTACATTTTCAGTTTATGGAGACTGAAGAATTTTGCCATTGGGGGCTGGTGGGGGGGCCTGGCAGCATCTGCAGAAGAAGTAAGTAAAAGGCATCAGGATTCTCGGCATCACGCAATGTCTTTCATCCACAACGTTATTTTTTTAACTACGACTCGACTCGCAAGGATATCTGATTCAATCAACAGAAATGTCTTTCATCATCTTAGCATCTCAGTGGCATCTTTCTATGTAACTGATGTGCATATCGTTTTTTAATCTCAGATGTCAGTTTGGTAAGATTCCTTGATGACACTTCTTTTCATTTCATTTTTTTTATTATTATCGTTTGCCTCTGGGTTTGCTTTCATTAAATACACTTTGATACCATTTAAAAATACAAATTAATGGCGAGGAAGTCACAAGAAGCCATGGAGGCTTTTTTCATATATAGCTGAGACTTCCTTTGGCACAACCTGATTACAATACTGGGACAAAGAAAACACATGCATATATACAAAGAAAATAAGAAAAGAATTTTGCAGAGGCTGCAGAAGTACAGAAAAATATTTTTACATAGAATTTGTTAATTATTTTTAACAAATAGCTTGTTTATCATTTTATGGCAAAATCTTTATGGAGAATTTTTTAAATTAACTGAAATAAGTGTTGAATCAGTGTTGCTGCTCAACGTTTCTCCAGATAAACATGCATTAACCTGTGAATAAAGCCGTTTCTCCTCGCTCCGCGCCATTAGGGACTTTTAGTCAGGCGAAACGTCCCTAGCGGCAAGGAGCAAAGAGAAACAGCTGTATTCGCAGGCTAAAGCATGGTCTGGTTTTGTAATTAGTTTTCTTCTCTGTCAAATCAAGGAGAATTTAAAGTACGACTCTTCGGCGCCCTAAAAGAATTCTACAGAGACTCCGGGGCGCTTACTTATAATTACTTGACCTACACAAGGACGTGCCATTGGACAGGGTATGTCTTTTTTTATCGTCTCTCCGTCCTGTAACACTAAGTTTTGACAGTTTTTACGAGCGTGTACAAAACACGGTCTTGCTAATTAAGTTTCAGCATTTTGCTCTAAAACAGAGCATAGTTATTTCCCTAAAAAGATTCAAAGAAGTTGAAAAGCCCTTTCGTCAACCGCTTGGGCAAAGTATTCTCTCTCTCCCCCCGCCCCCTCTAATTCCCGGGGAACGGATTTCCCCTGGGGGTAATCCTAGGAATTCTTGGTGGGGGTGTACCGCCCGGTTCTCCAAATCCTGTTTACAATATCATTTTCGACACCCGTTTTCAGACCAGGAGCCAGTTGTTCAAAAGGTGGATAACACTATCTACTGGAGAAATCTTTATCCAGTGCATTATCCGCTGGATAGTGTTTTATCCGGTAGATAGCGCTATCCAGCATTAAACAATCGGGACCTGGCCTCTAATTTCCAAACCCGTTTTCGGAGCTGGTAGCCCCCGGGGGGGGACTCCCCTATGAAAGGGGCGGGGATGGCCGTCGGAAATTTTGAATTAAACCCCGGCCTAAAGGAGACCAATCTGGGCGTTGATTACATGAATCGAGTAAAGCGAATTGAAAATATATAATTTTTTAATATTTCTTCGAGTGCAACCCTAAGAGAGACCTTTACGGCTAAAGATAATGGTGATTTGCCCAGAACACCCTAAGCGAGACGACGAGCATCCCCGCCCCTTTTATATGGGAGTCCCCCCGGGGGCTTAACCTAGAACGCCAATTAAATGATTTCTTAAAATCCACTTCGAATTCGTATATTGCTCTTTCGACGAACACGTTCATACACTCCCGTAGTTTCCTCGAAAACCATACCCGATTCCACACCAACATGGGCAAAATATATACACGTTTTCAGAACCCTACCCTTTGGGGTGGCACATAGCTGTATGGGTTATATAAGGGAGTGCCCCTCCCGAGCAGATTTCAAACAAACCAGAGAGGTACTGAATAAAAGCACGTATTTTTGTCAGTGACCTTCAAGGTTTGACCTTGCCTTAATCTTAGTTCTTGAAGATCGGCATTTTTGTCTCAGAATGAAACATCCTGAACGTTCGTCTCTAACATTTTCTTCGTGACAACGATAAAGAAGAAATGCCTTGTTTCGATTTTAATTTTTTAATTTGGTGGTTGAGACCTTTTAGACTACAATCAACAACACGCCGTCAAAATGTTAAGTCGGTTAGCGTCCAATTTCGCAAAACCAACACTCTGGAAGTCCTTTTCTAGTCTGCGAAAACAGCACTTCAGGCCTCGCTCAGTAGCGGCGAGGAGCGATGAAGGAAAGACGGCAGTTATCGCCGGTTAGTTCTGTTCCTGTCTGTTTAAAATTTCCAGCCGGCGAGAATGGATTAACCTCCGTCTTCGGAAACTAGAAAAAAAACATTCCTGCTTGTAAACCAGTTTAGGTATTAAAGTCGCTTCCGAAGTCTAATATGTACTAAAGCTCCCCCGGTTTCTTCCTCGGATCCTTAGAAGGCGAAAGACTTGAGGTACATATTTAGTACTTAGATGTTTTGCGCCTAAACAGATCTTCAAAATCAAAAGTGATGAAGCATTAAGTTTTTAAAAATTGATGCCACTTGAAGGATTAAAAAAAACTTGCCGTTTTTCTTTGATGCAAAAGTCAGAAGATCATTCATTCCTTTCCAAATAGAAGGCACGCGATTTATCATGCAAGACTCGCTTATAATACTGAAGTCTTCAGAAATCAAACGTGAGTAATACTTTATTCCTGATCATTGCCAATTTTACAAGCAAACGGAAAAAATTTTGCACTGTAATCTTTCGAATCTTCCTCTTCTCGTCGTTTCTTAACAAGGAAAGGCATGTCAAAACCAATAACTTGAACGAACAGTGGCACCAGCCCGGAAATTGCGAGGGCGGAGAACGGAACCCCGGCAATTAGAACACTTTTTCATTCTTCAGTTAAATGTTTTGTTTGTAAAGAACAGATACATTGTTTTAAAATGCTAACACAAAAAAACGACAAATTCTTGTGTATTTACGTAATAAGGCGAAATTGTAATGTCCATGTATAGTCAATACGACTGTAGAACGAGTTCCCGTTTACTAACTGAAGACAATCGATGGTAAATGACAAAAAATAATTTAATCCACCCTCTCTACTTAAATACTACAGCAGAATATTTTATAATTACTGTACATAAATAAAAGAACTCTCCAATTTATCTTGCGGAAGAAATATGTACAAATCAAACACTTAACTGATTGCAATTCTCTTGAAACAGGTCAAAAACGCTTGTAGCTAATTTTCAAATACCGATAGAACAAAATACAACTCAAAAACAAAAGCCAAAGTGAAGTTTCTTCCAGTACGTTTCGAGTCGTGACTTACATTATGCCAAAGCGTTACATTTCACGGGCACAGTTCAATAATTTATATGCAAGTTTAAATACTCACGACTTGTCAAATATAATAAAGATATTTTATAGAGTCCCACTCAGTGGATTCCGTCCCGGAAAATTCATCGCTTCGATCAGTCTACGCTTCTGTTTATCAGTGGATGGTCTTCTACTATGCAGGAGTTTGTGATGAATTCTTCACCTTCTTCTTGTTCTTCCAAAAAAAGAAGACTTGTGTGCCAGAAAAGATTAACAATTCCTCAAAATCGTTTCCGCTATTTTTCGCACGTGCTCGTTACGGTTTTAACACTGCATCTTCTTCTTGTGTGAGTTCCTCTTCAAATGCTAACAGAGTTCATGTTAACATCTACAGCTCCCCAAATTGTTTTTTAGGAATTTGGACGACAAGGCTATCAGGAAAAAACACGCCAAGACTATCACGACGAGACTGTATTCCAAGATGACTTCGTGGAGAGAGTATAGTCTTATAATGCGAGATCCAGTAACTTGGCGACGGTGGCTTGCGTGAGTCGCTTGTCCATGAAGTATTCCTGTTCCCTCGGTCATCGTCTTGAAAAAAGGGTTAGCTTCTTCAGCAGGTATCGAGCTCCTCAGAAGAAGATTATCTTCTGACACTTCTGAATCTAGCAGCAAGTGTCTTACTGAGCGTCCTTTCGAAAACCAAGCATTTATATATCATGTATGTTGTAATTCGATTGACGTAATTTCCGGCCAAAGGACAACCCTTTGGGGAATTTTAAAACATAAGCCTCTACAATCTGTCAACAAGAGCCGGTAGTCTTTTCGAAAAACTTGTTTTAAAAGTAATATTTGTAAATTTGATAACTTCATTGCAATGCGGGAATTGACAGGATGATAAAAGGGCTTAACTTCAATAAGATTTAACAAAATATTGCGACGATTGTCCTTTGTTCTCCAGCCCCATGCTGGCAGCGTAATCAAGAACCAACTACTGTCAAAAATTCTCAATGGAAGTCAAAACAAAATCGTGTAGTAAGAAGTCATTGTTTTTAAAATTTCCAGAATTTTGCTATAAATAGTGGAAAAGACATAGAGTAACCTTGGAAACTATTTTCAATCGCTTTCTCAAGAGGGAAATATCGTTCATTTTTGGAGTTTTTTAGTATTGCACATGAAGAAATGGACTTAGTTCGAATTGTGTAAAGATGCAATAAGATAATGAACTTTTCAGTTCTCGGTTTTGTGTTACAGTTTCTCTGACCGTGCACTGAGTCATGATCAAGAAATAGCTAACCTTCGTCACCTGTTCCTACCGAGATTAAATAACTGTAAATTGCACCGAAGATAGAAAAACTGAAACCTAAGAAACCAAAACTTGAAAACAATATGACCTGTTACTCTCTTGAAAACCCTCAACGTCAATCATTTTCATCCGATAAAAAGAAACCACACACAAAGTCTAACTGACTGGTTTAGACTTTTTAAGTCTTTACAGATAGAATCGTGAGCAAAGTCCGGTTTCTTAGCGTCAGAAAGCAGCAACTGTCAATCCGAAATTATAACCTACAAAACCACGGCAGAAAAGTACCAAAATTCACTTCTACAGGTAGAAACTCCGACCGGCTGATCAAAGTGTGAGAGACTAATAATACAATGGAAGTCCGGTTTACGGACGGAACTTAGAAACACTCAATTAAGAACATATAAATAAAGAATTCTACTGGGAGCGAGTTTAATATGAACTGTTAAATTAATTTTAATCTAATTAATTTCGGCAAAAAAATTCTCCTGGTAGTGTATGATTACGATAGTAATAATTATGTACTATTACTGGAATCAGTGAAACTACCAAGTGATGTAAAACGGCGGTACAGCACGAATGTGAAACTAACTAATACCGGGGGGGAGAAGTACTCCCGGGAATTCTTGGTGGGGGTGTACCACCGGGTTTTCCAAATCCTGACCCTATTTCAAACCCACAAAAAATGTTACTTTTCAAACCCGTTTTCAGACCTGGCCTCTAAAATTCTTACCCTGCATTCTCAGACCAGGCCTTAAAGAAATTATGTCATCATTACTTAGATTAGAACAGCAACAAAAAAGATTTCTTAAAATCCATTTCGAACTTCCATATTTCTCCTTCTTTCTTTCTTTCTCGGTTGAAATTGAAACAAAACAACTACGTTCGTACACTCTCGTAGTTCCTTTGAAAACCAACTCGACTCCAGACCAAAATGAGCAAAGTCTATACCCATTTTCAACCAAAACGACGCCCATAAAATCCCCACCCTTTGGGGTGGCACATACCTATATGGTTTATATATGGGATTACCACCCCCAGGGTACTAGGGTACTAAGCACAAGTTGAGTATGATTGTACGAAGATAAAGATAGTTGTTCAGTTAATAACAGACATTATGCCCGATAGAAAGCAATGGAAGTGAACATCTCTTTGTCTAATGACTACATTACACCAGCCTTGCCTCGGGCCTTGTCTTTAATTTAAAGTTACGTTGATTAACCCTTAACCCTCTCGCGAAGTAAATGATGAAATATTGTAAGGTTTCGTTCAAACGTCTTATAGTCTGTAGTTGAAATCCTGTGGTATGACCATTCAAATGAAACGTCTTCAACATTGCGTTCACATAGTACTATTTACAGGGTCTCCCAAAAATTCGTTCCTTTAATTTCATGAGCTAAACATGCTAAAACTTTTGATCAAAACTTTATTTTGTACATGAAATTTCAGTACATGTAAAAGACGTTTAATGTTCTATCGAGTACATGTATTCAGAAGTTCATTAACTGGATGGCCCCTTCGTTTTTTTTTATCCCATTTTGTAGCAGTTGCGAAGATGATACATTTTAAAGCTTTTTTATCACCTGGTATGCGGGAGCCAAGTCAGCCCCCAAATAATATGATTTTGTAGATTAGGTAGGTGAAAAAAATATTTTGGGCATTGATCCAAGAAAAGATAATCATCCCGGCCCCTTTCCACAGTAAGGCATTTGTACTTCTTTACAAATATGAGACAAGCTGCACGTTGCTTGGAGGACTGAGTAGATTTTTTTTTTTTTTCATCTCAGGGGTCTCCGAACTTTGATTTTCTTAAACCTGTTCCAGACTTAGCTTGCTAACTGTTGTGACAGCTACCTCGTAGGGTTTCGTTTATATCTCTCCTTCTTTAAAACTATTTGAACCGTATTATTCAGGACTTCCGGACTTCCCCCTCGTTTCTTGTCTTTTAAATCTTCACTTCTCGATGACCATCTTACCACCCATTCGGATTTTTCCATTTTTTTTTAGTAATTTCTTTAACGGATAAGCCAGTGAGATCGAAGTATACATGCTTCTGCTTTCACGTACCTGAGTGTTTTTGCTTTGAGAGGGTTTATCTTTCATGATATTCACAAACAAACAAGGAAGAGGTTCGAATAATTCGGCCGGCTACAAAATACAAAAAAATATGTGGCGGGAAAATTTACTCGCGCACACCTTTAGCGCGAAAGTTCACATAGCGAATATTCGAGTCAAAAGATGGCACGACAAGTATGAAATATTAAATTAGATTGAAAGACACAACTTTTGTTTAAACTATTTGCTTATCAAGTCCAACCGTACTGCATTACAGACTTATAAAGTAGAGGAACGAACTTTTGTGACTTCCTGTATTTAGTGCGTACAGTTCTAACTTTTAAGTCCGTGGATGAAATCCTAAGGTGTAACCATTTAAATGAAACCTCTTCATCAGAACTTTCACATGGCCATGGTACTATTTATTCAGTATGAAGTTCTGACTCTTGATTCTTTGGTTGAAATCTGCGGCCGAGGGTGTGGCAGAAGGGGTATCATTGTAGCAATATACTTTACCATTTGTTTCTGCGCATTTCCCATTTCTTTTTGCTGTATTTTCACTTCAATTTTCTCTTTCTATGCTCGCGATTACGGCGCATGCGTGGGTAGCTTTTCACATCCAGTGTTTCAGTCCGTCCACTAATTCACGGGTAAGCATGTTAGCATATGCTGCTAAAAGCTGCCATCAGGCATTCTTTTTTGATTTTCCGGGTTTTCAACGGAAGAAGGACCGCCTGATCGCAGTTCAAAGCAACAATGCCGTGTCGACTCGCACTTCGCTTTCTCCTGGATACAACAATGAACATTAATCCTGGACAATGATAAGCGATAGGGACTTCTATGCCAATATTGTGAAATGATCAAGCACGTTCATTCTAATATCACTTAAAACAGGGATTGTCTGTCCATTTCTGTTGAAAGTTGACAGCAGGGAAGGCATACATGAGGGTCAGTTTAAACTATTGACGTTGCTACCAAACACTCTAACATTTGTTGAACACTTCCGATCGGAAGTGGTTTTTAGTTCATGTGAGAAGGTCTTCGTGACTACTGATTACTTTCATCTGTACTTTATCGTGTCAATGGCCTGTTTAAATTCCAGTTTCCTTGATGGATACAGAGCAAAAAGGCTGAATGAAAAAAGTCCTTGGGCAGATTTTGTCTCTTCATCATTTGGTCGCTGTTCTCGCTTTTTTAGTCGCCTTGTGCTAACTTTTCGTGTTGTACGTAATATTTCTATTGCGAGCTCTCGCGTTCGCCTGTAAAAAGAGTTTTACACCGGAAAACGCGAGAGCCGGAACAGAGAACAAAGAAACTGAAGTGGTCCGCCTGTGCGATTTCATCACGGATTGGCACACTACAGACACTGAAACTGTACCCCTAAATAAGCAAAAAGAATAAATAAATGGTGACTTTCACCAATAATTTATTTTTTCTTTGATTAATCTAAAGGGTATATAGTGTTGGCGAAATTATGACAGAAAGTAGAACCCTCAAATCTTTCCGCAAATACGGTAAGGGGAATGACCAATGTGACATTATATTAGCATTTGTTGTTACTCGTGACTTCTAATAGAATGGATAAACAATAAGTACCTGCCTTGAGGGCAGTCCATTAACACTGACTGTTAAGAGACGGACAAAGGGGTCAGTCAATTAAGAGCCAAAGCATGAAAGTTATTAAGCATCTCCGCCTTTCATTTAGACAATATCCTGTTTTCGTTACCGTTTAAGAGGATGCTATTAGTTAATCCATCAAGGTGAAGAGTAATCAAGGAATTATTTATGGTGCCAGTGTTTATTGAAGTCAGGGAAGTCAATAGTTCATCTCACTTGCTCACGAAATACACGAAAGTACAAAGATCCATTACAACAGCCATTCTGACAGTACTCGATATATCCCTGGGTGGGTCTGGCGCAGCCCCTCAAACCCTGTTTAAACAAATATCGCAAATTTTCCTACCCAAATTAAGACAAAAATGATAAATTCGATACCCTGTTTAAGACAAAAATCCAGAAAAACATACCCTGGGGGCTTTTAAGGAACAACGGGGTTATTTACCGATTGCATAAGGGGCCACAAACTTTAAATGTTAACATAATTTCAACACTTTATTGTACTCTTCCCCAATTCTTAAGTTTTTAGGAACAATCGTTTTTTACCGAATCATCAAAACTAACTAAAGAATGGCTAAATTGAAGTACTAACAATTCTTAAATTGTTACTAATTAACGCCGCTTACATGACGCTCAAAAACTCGAGGGCAGGGGGCTAAATTTAGTAGTTTCTAAATTGTTGAAAGACCGATGCCGTCTAAATTGATTCTTTTCACGTCTCACAATCACCTGAATTACCTTAAAAGCCCGAATAAAAGCCTCATCAAAACTGAGGCGTTTAGTACAGTGGAACCTCGATTTAACCAACCTCTATGTAATGAATCCTCGATACAACAAACAAATTTTCTCAGTCCCTTGGCACTTCGTTAAACTGCCAGGTTCCACTGTAAGTAGGTTCCATTACAAGGCGCTGTTCAGCCGGAGGAACTGTTGCTCATTTCCCGACTCTTCTCAGGGCAAGAATGGACCCGAGAGAAAGCGGCGGAAATAGGCGAGCCTGTTTAGAGAGATCTGTTTTTAGTTTTAGAGTCAGTTATTCGCCTGTTTTCGTCTTCGCTAATCGATCGTTTGAAATCTTTTGCCCGGCATTTTCGGGCTCTCTTGCCAAAGCCGCCCGTTTCCGTTTGTTTAACTGTGCAATTATTCAGGGACGTCGTGTGTCCAATAACGTAATGGACAATTGACTTAATTCTTCCAAATCAGTTCAGCAATAGCACGTTATAGAGAATTTAGCCAAGTAAGAAGAGACAAGACCCATCATCAATGTTGAGAAATGAGGGGAGGAGAAGGAGACAGGACATAAAGGGGGGGGGGTCAAACTACCTGTTCCTTTCCTCTCAATAATTACATACATACAACCTAATACATATACAACCTAATTTTTAATTTAATTCAACCTTTACAAGCTTGTGGGGTCGTGTGCAAAAATTACAAATAAAATAAAATGTTAAAAGTTATTAATACTAGGGGATAAAATTGTTCAGTCATAAAATAAACATCATGAGAAATATAGAAAATTCTCAGATCTGTTGTTAACTGTTTGCCGGGCTAAAACGTTGAAATTAAAATCACTAAAAGTGAAGCACTTATAACGACTTTTGTCAGAAAAGATTTCATGTCGGTACAATCTAAAATAGGACTATTTGAAGGACCTATGGTGTTCCAGAGGACAGCCCCTCTGGGCAATGAAGTTTTCAACGTAATTTGACGCAAATCTCGGAGCTATTAACCCGTGCTTCGTTCTTGACACAGATCTATTGCCATGAATTACCAATTATTGAGCTAAAGCGTGTGGGAGCATACCATAAGCTGTCCCACTTAACGGTGGCTAAGACGTCAGCTGTTGGCATATCCTACGGAAAACCAAGTATGATCCTGGTAGCATGGCAGTGTTGTCTTTCCATTGATTTAAATAACTGTCTCCTTTGTTTTTTTATTCTGCCAGTCTTAGAGAAAACTAAAGAGATGTCCACCAGGACCCGGTTGCACAAACGTTAGATAGCGCCATCCACCGAATAAATTACCGATTGCGTTACTCAGTGGATAGAGATTTATTATCCGGTGAATAGCGTTATTCATGCAGCTTTTAAACAACTGGGGTCAGTACTTTACGGAACCAACTCAAAGTCTCCGTTCGAGATTGGTGTCTTTGTTTTAGAGTTGCTAACTGAAGGTTTCTTTCGTGTTCATCGAGGTTTCATCTTCCTAGGAAGAAGTAAGAGCATTTTTTATTTTGATGCAGATTGCTTGCTTTAAAACATAGGGACGGGTTAAGGTAACTTAAATTGAGTCAAAAAATGACCGTTTAACCTATTTGAATAGTTCTGTCGACTGGTATGGTTCAGTTTTTTCTGAGAAAGGCTTACTTCCTATGATTTTAGGTACCCCCATCAAAGAATCACTATCACTACACTTGAAAAAGAATACATTAGTTAATGACCGGGCACCTCGAAAGACATTTGTCCCGTGATCCTTTGCGGGCTGTGTTAAACCTCTTCTGAAATCGTATTTGCTGAGATATGGGTGTTTCTCGCTGGTGAGGGTTTAGTCTGAGAGCCATGAGTAGGTTAAGTGCACATAGGAATTACATCAGTTGATTAACCTCACGTAGGCAAAGAAAACAGAAAAAAAATCCGCTATCTACTGGTATTTAAAGTCAAGGTTCAAGAGAGATAATCACGAAAGCATTTCAGAATCGCGCTTAAACGACATACACAAAAATCAAAGCGCAAAATAGTAATTTAAAAAATTGTAATTTATTTGTTAGTAACTAGAGCTGGATATGGATACCTCGGATCATAGTAGGTAAATAATAATGTTATTTTTTTGTTATTTTGTCGTTGCTGTGCGTTTCTGGTTGTACGGGAGTCATTGTAAGCCATACTTTTGAGCTCGATCTCTGTTCAAGCATCCGGCAGGAAGTTCAAATAACCAGTTTAGACGTGACTACATTTATCCTTATATATGCCAGTGTAGTCAGGGTGTCTTGACTTTTGAAGCCTTTTACACTCTGCTTTTGCTGAAGTTTTTTCAGTGTTATTGCTCCTTTTCGTAATCTTTTCAATTAGTAGGCCATTTATGAATTGGCCAAGCCTCTGTTTCAAAGCGAGGCTAAGTGCGAAGCCATTGATATGAAAATTACTTTTTTTATTCTCATGCAAATAAAACTCATTTTCACAATAAAGGTTTTGCAATTAGCTTCGTTTTGAAAGTGAGAGTTTTTGGAACTCGGAAATGGCTTATTTCTCTGGTGAGTTTTGAGCGGAACTCATTCGCCCCCGTAAGTTTTTAATACTACTTTTTAAATCGTTTCGCTTGAGTGCCGGTCAAAGTGTTAAACCACCTATTGACGTAAAATGGGACGCAAGTTCATGGGCGTTGGTCATTAATACTTTTGAATGTCAATTGCTTTGGAGCGGAGGATTCAGGAAGTTGAAATGATTAGTCTGATCCTTTGTCTGATTGACGAGAAAATTAAAGCACGACGGAAGTAAAAAATCATGTAAGAAGGATAAGTTTTCTCAGAGCTTGCAGCGTTGTTGTTATTGTTGTTGTTGGGAGACTTTTGTGAAACTCTCTTGAAGGCAAACAATTGCCGTTTGAATTTGTGCAGGTATTGCTGGTTTAAGTCAGACTAGTAGACTTTCAGAACGTTTTGGAGTTTGTGAATCGATAAAGACACACGAAGTACATTCTTGTAAAAGATACATTTTGCCTTAAACTGGAAGGCATGTTAATCAGTGCTAGAAAAACTTAGCAAAAGGACTCTTATTTCGCAATCTACAAGCTTCCGAACTACAATGTAGTTCTTCCATCTTCCTTCGTCGCGTCCACTCCATATAGGAAATAGAAGGACGAGCGCATCTGTGCGCAGGCTACCCAAGATAAACATTCTTAATTAGGGTCTCAAATAACGTAACCATGTCCCAAAGGGGAGGCACACGTACGGGTCAGAGAACCGGAAGTTGGTGAGAATTACTTCAGTTAGCCGAGTAAACTAAATATACTCTATCACGACAGGTCAAATAGTCAACTACAAGGCAGGATAGGCTTTATTCTCTCTTGCCAATTATAAAATATTAAGGATACTCGTCAGGATGGAGGAGCTACCTTTGAGTTACCGTAGTTTCGTCCCGGAGGGGTACTCCGTATAATGGCCTAGACATGGAGGCTCCGCCCGAAAGGGGGACCTTTTTTGTTATTACACGTTTCAATTCTGGGAAACTGCCCACCTACCCTTCCCTTATGCCAACATTAACACTTACTTCTCACTTATGGCAAAATGTTGGCTTCGGGGAGGGGAAGGTATGATGATCCAGGTATCATGAAAAAGTAGGGATAGGAAAATCTGTCATTTGGGTTTGTGAAAAGTCTCCAAAGGGCTGACAGGCGCATTTTATGGCTGTGAAAAAGTCAAGATAACGTTCTGGTTTTCTCGGATTTCCCGCCCCCAAATCCAGGAAAAAGCGCCCTGGGGACGAGGTTGAGTATATTTAAGACAATGCAGTTTACAGCAGTTAAGAGGGATGCAAGTTACTAAGCCGTGGGTATATGAAAGTGATTCTATTTGTCAATAGAAGGTATACAAAAAGTAGCTTTTCTATCAAAAATGGTGAATAAAAGGGTAAGAGGTTGGACCACGGGGTCTTCATTTAGACAATATCCTGTTTTCGTTACCGTTTAAGAGGATGCTATTAGTTAATCCATCAAGATGCAGAGTAATCAAGGAATTATTTATGGTGCCAGTGTTTATTGAAGTCAGGGAAGTCAATAGTTCATCTAACTTGCTCACGAAATACACGAATGTACAAAGAGCCATTCTGACAGGGTTAAAGGGAGACTGCCAAATCGCATAAGCGGCCACAAACTTGCGGTACAAATGATACAAACTTTCATGTACTTTATTGTCTCCTCCTCAATACGGGGGCTTTTCAGGAACAACCGTTATTTACCGAATCATTAAAGTTAACTAATCACAACACGTAGCTTAGTACTATTTACAATTCTTAAGTTATTACTAATTAACACTTTTTACATGACGCTCAAAACTCGAGCAGAATGGCTAAATTGAAGAGAAGTTTCTAAATTGTTCGAGAGCGACGCCGTTTGTGTGTGTATGTGGGAGAGGGGAGGGGGGAGGATATTTAGTAGTCCTTATTGAAAGATTTAAGCTTTTAAATTGATTCTTTTCACGTCTCACAATCACCTGAATCACCTTAAAAGCCCGAATAAAAGTCTCATCAAACTGAGGCGTTAAGTACAGTGGAACCTCGATTTAACCAACCTCTATGTAACGAACCCTCGATACAACGAACAAATTTCCCCAGTCCCTTGGCACTTCATCAAACTGCCAGGTTCCACCGTAAATAAGCTCCATTACAAGGCACTGTTCAGAAAGGAACCGTTGCTCATTTCCCGTCTCTTCTAAGGGCAAGAATGGACGCGAGAGAAAGCGGCGGAAATAGGCGAGCCTGTTTAGAGAGATCTGTTTTTAGCCGGTTTTAGAGTCAGTTATTCGTCTGTTTTCGTCTTCGCTAATCGATCGTTTGGAATCTTCCTGCCCGGCATTTGCGGGCTCTCTTGCCAAAGCCGCCCGTTTCCGTTTGTTTAACTGTGCAATTATTCAGGGACGTCGTGTTTTCAATAACGTACTGGACAATTGACTTAATTCTTCCAAATTTCAGCAATAGCACGTTATAGAGAATTTAGCCAAGTAAGAAGAGACAAGACTCATCATCAATGATTACTCCTAAAACTAGGAGAAAGGGGAAATGAGGGGGGAGGAGAAGGGAGACGGGACGTAAGGGGGAGGGGTCAAACTACCTGTTCCCTTTCCTCTCAATAATTACATACATACAACCTTTACATACATACATACAACGTAACTTTTTGCACGATATTAATTGAAAGCTACAAGTGCTGTGGGGTCGTGAGCAAAAATTACAAATAAAATAAAATGTTAAAAGTTATTAATACTAGGGAATAAAATTGTTCAGTCATAAAATAAACATCATGAGAAATATAGAAAATTCTCAGATCTGTTGTTAATTGTTTGCCGGGCTAAAACGTTGAAATTAAAATCGCTAAAAGTGAAGCACTTATAACGACTTTTTTCAGAAAAGATTTCATGTCGGTACAATCTAAAATAGGACCATTTGAAGGACCTATGGTGTTGCAGAGGACAGTCCCTCTGGGCAATGGAGTTTTCAACGTAATTTGACGCAAACCTCGGAGCTATTAATCTGTGCTTCGTTCTTGACACAGATCTATTGCCGTGAATTACCAATTGTTCAGCTAAAGCGTGTGGAAGCATACCATAAGCTGTCCCACTTAACGGTGGTTAAGACGTCAGCTGTTGGCATATCCTACGGAAAACCAAGTATGATCCTGGTAGCACGGCAGTGTTGTCTTTCCATTGATTTAAATAACTGTCTCCTTTGTTTTTTTATTCTGCCAGTCTTAGAGAAAACTAAAGAGAACAAACGTTAGATAGCGCCATCCACCGAATAAATTACCGATTGCGTTACCCAGTGGATAGAGATTTATCCGGTGAATAGCGTTATTCATGCAGCTTTTAAACAACTGGGGCCAGTACTTTACGGAACCAACTCAAAGTCTCCGTTTCAGGTTGGTGTCTTTGTTTTAGAGTTGCTAACTGAAGGTTTCTTTCGTGTTCATCGAGTTTTCATCTTCCTGGAAAGAAGTAAGAGCATTTTTTATTTTGATGCAGATTGCTTGCTTTAAAACATAGGAACGGGTTAAGGTAACTTAAATTGAGTAAAAAAAATGACCGTTTAACCTAGTTGAGTAGTTCTGTCGACTGGTATAGTTCAGGTTTTTCTGAGAAAGGCTTACTTCCTATGATTTTAGGTACCCCCATCAAAGAATCACTATCACTACACTTAAAAAAGTATACCTTAGTTAATGACCGGGAACCTCGAAAGACATTTGTCCCGTGATCCTTTGCGGGCTGTGTTAAACCTCTTCTGAAATCGTATTTGCTGAGATATGGGTGTTTCTCGCTGGTGAGGGTTTAGTCTGAGAGCCTTGAGTAGGTTAAGTGCACACAGGAATTACATCAGTTGATTAACCTCACGTAGGCAAAGAAAACAGAAAAAAAATCCGTTATCTACTGGTATTTAAAGTGAAGGTTCAAGAGAGATAATCACGAAAGCATTTCAGAATCGCGCTTAAACGACATACACCAAAATCTAAGCGTAAAATAGTAATTTAAAAAATTGTAATTTATTTGTCAGTAACTAGAGCTGGATTTGGATACCTCGGATCATAGTAGGTAAATAATAATGTTATTTTTTTGTTATTTTGTCGTTGCTGTGCGTTTCTGGTTGTACGGGAGTCATTGTAAGCCATACTTTTGAGCTCGATCTCTGTTAAAGCACCCGGCAGGAAGTTCAAATAACCAGTTTAGACGTGACTACATTTATCCTTATATATGCCAGTGTAGTCAGGGTGTCTTGACTTTTGAAGCCTTTTACACTCTGCTTTTGCTGAAGTTTTTTCAGTATTATTGCTCCTTTTCGTAAATTTTTCAATTAGTAGGCCATTTATGAATTGGCCCAAGCCTCGGTTTCAAAGTGAGGCTAAGTGCGAAGCCATTGATATGAAAATTACTTTTTTATTCTCATGCAAATAAAACTCATTTTCACAATAAAGGTTTTGCAATTAGCTTCGTTTTGAAAGTGAGAGTTTTTGGAACTCGGAAATGGCTTATTTCTCTGGTGAGTTTTGAGCGGAACTCATTCGCCCCCGTAAGTTTTTAATACTACTTTTTAAATCGTTTCGCTTGAGTGCCGGTCAAAGTGTTAAACCACCTATTGACGTAAAATGGGACTCAAGTTCATGGGCGTTGGTCATTAATACTTTTGAATGTCAATTGCTTTGGAGCGGAGGGTTCAGGAAATTGAAATAATTAGTCTGATCCTTTGTCTGATTGACGAGAAAATTAAAGCACGACGGAAGTAAAAAATCATGTAAGAAGGATAAGTTTTCTCAGAGCTTGCAGCGTTGTTATTATTGTTGTTGTTGGGAGACTCTTGTGAAACTCTCTTGAAGGGAAACAATTACCTTTTGAATTTGTGCAGGTATTGCTGGTTTAAGTCAGACTAGTAGAGTTTCTGAACGTTTTGGAGTTTGTGAATCGATAAAGACACACGAAGTACATTCTTGTAAAAGATACATTTTGCCTTAAACTGGAAGGCATGTTAATCAGTGCTAGAAAAACTTAGCAAAAGGACTCTTATTTCGCAATCTACAAGCTTCCGAACTACAATGTAGTTCTTCCATCTTCCGTCGTCGCGTCCACTCCATATAGGAAATAGAAGGACGAGCGCATCTGTGCGCAGGCTACCCAAGATAAACATTCTTAATTAGGGTCTCAAATAACGTAACCATGTCCCAAAGGGGAGGCACGCGTACGGGTCAGAGAACCGGAAATTGGTGAGAATTACTTCAGTTAGCCGAGTTAACTAAATATACTCTGTCACGACAGGTCAAATAGTCAACTACAAGACAGTATAGGCTTTATCCTCTCTTGCCAATTATAAAATATTAAGGATACTCCGTCAGGATGGAGGAGCTACCTTTGAGTTACCGTAGTTTCGTCCCGGAGGGGTACTCCGTATAATGGCCTAGACATGGAGGCTCCGCCCGAAAGGGGTACCTTTTTCGTTATTACTCGTTTCAATTCTGGGAAACTGCCCACCTACCCTTCCCTTATGCCAACATTAACACTTACTTCTCAGTTAGGGCAAAATGTTGGGAAGGTATGATGATCCAGGTATCATGAAAAAGTAGGGATAGGAAAATCTGTCATTTGGGTTTGTGAAAAGTCTCTAAAGGGCTGACAGGCGCATTTTATGGCTGTGAAAAAGTCAAGATAACGTTCTGGTTTTCTCGGATTTCCCGCCCCAGCTCCAAATCCAGGAAATAGCGCCCTGGGGACGAGGTTGAGTATATTTAAGACAATGCAGTTTACAGCAGTTAAGAGGGATGCAAGGTACTAAGCCGTGGGTATATGAAAGTGATTCTATTTGTCAATAGAAGGTATACAAAAAATAGCTTTTCTATCAAAAATGGTGAATAAAAGGGTAAGAGGGTGGACCACGGGGCCTTCATTTAGACAATATCCTGTTTTCGTTACCGTTTAAGAGGATGCTATTAGTTAATCCATCAAGATGAAGAGTAATCAAGGAATTATTTATGGTGCCAGTGTTTATTGAAGTCAGGGAAGTCAATAGTTCATCTCACTTGCTCACGAAATACTCGAAACCCAGTACAAAGAGCCATTCTGACAGGGTTAAAGGGAGTCTGGCAAATTGCTTAAGGGGCCACAAACTTGCGGTACAAATGATACATACTTTCATGTACTTCTCCTCCCCAATACGGGGGCTTTTCAGGAACAATCATTATTTACCGAATCATTAAAGTTAACTAATCACAACACTTAGCTTAGTACTGTTTACAATTCTTAAGTTATTACTAATTAACACTTTTTACATGACGCTCAAAACTCGAGCAGAATGGCTAAATTGAAGAGAAGTTTCTAAATTGTTCGAGAGCGACGCCGCTTGTGTGTTTATGTGGGAGAGGGGAGGGGGGGAGGATATTTAGTAGTCCTTATTGAAAGATCTAAGCTTCTAAATTGATTCTTTTCACGTCTCACAATCACCTGAATCACCTTAAAAGCCCGAATAAAAGCCTCATCAAAACTGAGGCGTTTAGTACAGTGGAACCTCGATTTAACCAACCTCTATGTAATGAACCCTCGATACAACAAACAAATTTTCTCAGTCCCTTGGTACTTCGTTAAACTGCCAGGTTCCACTGCAAGTAGGCTCCATTACAAGGCGCTGTTCAGCCGAAGGAACTGTTGCTCATTTCCCGACTCTTCTCAGGGCAAGAATGGACCCGAGAGAAAGCGGCGGAAATAGGCGAGCCTGTTTAGAGAGATCTGTTTTTAGTTTTAGAGTCAGTTATTCGCCTGTTTTCGTCTTCGCTAATCGATCGTTTGAAATCTTTCTGCCCGGCATTTTCGGGCTCTCTTGCCAAAGCCGCGCGTTTCCGTTTTTTCAACTGTGCAATTATTCAGGGACGTCGTGTGTCCAATAACGTACTGGACAATTGACTTAATTCTTCCAAATTCAGCAATAGCACGTTATGGAGAATTAGCCAAGGAAGAAGAGAGAAGACCCATCATCAATGTTGAGTGGGGAGGAGAAGGGAGACGGGACATAAAGGGGGGGGGGGGGGGGAGTCAAACTACCTGTTTCTTTCCTCTCAATAATTACATACATACAACCTAATATTATACACGGTATTAATTCAAAGCTACCTTTACAAGCTTGTGGGGTCGTGTGCAAAAATTACAAATAAAATAAAATGTTAAAAGTTATTAATACTAGGGGATAAAATTGTTCAGTCATAAAATAAACATCATGAGAAATATAGAAAATTCTCAGATCTGTTGTTAACTGTTTGCCGGGCTAAAACGTTGAAATTAAAATCACTAAAAGTGAAGCACTTATAACGACTTTATTCAGAAAAGATTTCATGTCGGTACAATCTAAAATAGGACTATTTGAAGGACCTATGGTGTTCCAGAGGACAGCCCCTCTGGGCAATGAAGTTTTCAACGTAATTTGACGCAAACCTCGGAGCTATTAACCCGTGCTTCGTTCTTGACACAGATCTATTGCCGTGAATTACCAATTGTTCAGCTAAAGCGTGTGGGAGCATACCATAAGCTGTCCCACTTAACGGTGGTTAAGACGTCAGCTGTTGGCATATCCTACGGAAAACCAAGTATGATCCTGGCAGCGCGGGAGTTGTGTCTTTGCATTGATTTATATAACTGTCTCCTTTGTTTTTTTATTCTGCCAATCTTAGAGAAAACTAAAGAGATGTCCACCAGGACCCGGTTGTACAAACGTTAGATAGCGCCATCCACCGAATAAATTATACCGATTGCGTTACCCAGTGGACAGAGATTTATCCGGTGAATAAGCTGACTGGGGCCAGTACTTTACGGAACCAACTCAAAGTCTCCGTTCGAGATTGGTGTCTTTGTTTTAGAGTTGCTAACTGAGGGTTTCTTTCGTGTTCATCGAGTTTTCATCTTCCTAGGAAGAAGTAAGAGCATTTTTTATTTTGATGCAGATTGCTTGCTTTAAAACATAGGGACGGGTTAAGGTAACTTAAATTGAGTCAAAAAATGACCGTTTAACCTATTTGAATAGTTCTGTCGACTGGTATAGTTCAGTTTTTTCTGAGAAAGGCTTACTTCCTATGATTTTAGGTACCCCCATCAAAGAATCACTATCACTACACTTAAAAAAGTATACCTTAGTTAATGACCGGGCACCTCGAAAGACATTTGTCCCGTGATCCTTTGCGGGCTGTGTTAAACCTCTTCTGAAATCGTATTTGCTGAGATATGGGTGTTTCTCGCTGGTGAGGGTTTAGTCTGAGAGACTTGAGTAGGTTAAGTGCACACAGGAATTACATCAGTTGATTAACCTCACGTAGGCAAAGAAAACAGAAAAAAATCCGCTATTTACTGGTATTTAAAGTCAAGGTTCAAGAGAGATAATCGCGAAAGCATTTCAGAATCGCGCTTAAACGACATACACAAAAATCAAAGCGCAAAATAGTAATTGAAAAAATTGTAATTTATTTGTTAGTAACTAGAGCTGGATTTGGATGCCTCGGATCATAGTAGGTAAATAATAATGTTATTTTTTTTGTTATTTTGTCGTTGCTGTGCGTTTCTGGTTGTACGGGAGTCATTGTAAGCCATACTTTTGAGCTCGATCTCTGTTCAAGCATCCGGCAGGAAGTTCAAATAACCAGTTTAGACGTGACTACATTTATCCTTATATATGCCAGTGTAGTCAGGGTGTCTTGACTTTTGAAGCCTTTTACACTCTGCTTTTGCTGAAGTTTTTTCAGTATTATTGCTCCTTTTCGTAAATGTTTCAATTAGTAGGCCATTTATGAATTGGCCCAAGCCTCGGTTTCAAAGCGAGGCTAAGTGCGAAGCCATTGATATGAAAATTACTTTTTTTATTCTCATGCAAATAAAACTCATTTTCACAATAAAGGTTTTGCAATTAGCTTCGTTTTGAAAGTAAGAGTTTTTGGAACTCGGAAATGGCTTATTTCTCTGGTGAGTTTTGAGCGGAACTCATTCGCCCCCGTAAGTTTTTAATACTACTTTATAAATCGTTTCGCTTGAGTGCCGGTCAAAGTGTTAAACCACCTATTGACGTAAAATGGGACTCAAGTTCATGGGCGTTGGTCATTAATACTTTTGAATGTCAATTGCTTTGGAGCGGAGGATTCAGGAAGTTGAAATGATTAGTCTGATCCTTTGTCTGATTGACGAGAAAATGAAAGCACGATGGAAGTAAAAAATTATGTAAGAAGGATAAGTTTTCTCAGAGCTTGCAGCGTTGTTGTTATTGTTGTTGTTGGGAGACTCTTGTGAAACTCTCTTGAAGGGAAACAATTACCTTTTGAATTTGTGCAGGTATTACTGGTTTAAGTCAGACTAGTAGACTTTCAGAATGTTTTGGAGTTTGTGAATCGATAAAGACACACGAAGTACATTCTTGTAAAAGATACATTTTGCCTTAAACTGGAAGGCATGTTAATCAGTGCTAGAAAAACTTAGCAAAAGGACTCTTATTTCGCAATCTACAAGCTTCCGAACTACAATGTAGTTCTTCTATCTTCCGTCTTCGCGTCCACTCCATATAGGAAATAGAAGGACGAGCGCATCTGTGCGCAGGCTACCCAAGATAAACATTCTTAATTAGGGTCTCAAATAACGTAACCATGTCCCAAAGGGGAGTCACGCGTACGGGGCAGAGAACCGGAAATTGGTGAGAATTACTTCAGTTAGCCGAGTAAACTAAATACACTCTGTCACGACAGGTCAAATAGTCAACTACAAGGCAGGATAGGCTTTATCCTCTCTTGTCAATTATAAAATATTAAGGATACTCGTCAGGATGGAGGAGCTACCTTTGAGTTACCGTAGTTTCGTCCCGGAGGGGTACTCCGTATAATGGCCTAGACATTGGGGCTCCGCCCGAAAGAGAAACCTTTTTTGTTATTACACGTTTCAATTCTGGGAAACTGCCCACCTACCCCTCCCTTAAGCCAACATTAACACTTACTTCTCACTTAGGGCAAAATGTTGGCTTCGGGGAGGGGAAGGTATGATGATCCAGGTATCATGAAAAACTAGGGAATTCACTCGTTGTAGTATCTAAAAAGCCTGGGTAGGAAAATCTGTCATTTCGGTTTGTGAAAAGTCTCAAAAGGGCTAACAGGCGCATTTTATGGCTGTGAAAAAGTCAAGATAATGTTCTGGATTTTTCTCGGATTTCCCGTCCCACCTCCAAATCCAGGAAATAGCGCCCTGGGGACGAGGTTGAGCATATTTAAAGATAGATAGATAGATAGTTTTAGATAGATAGTTTTATTAAAATATCGAACATGGCAGTCCGTAGACTGAATTGCGTTACAATTACTTAAAACTAAGATTAAATAAATTCCAAAATTATAAATACTAATTGAAATTATAACAAAAAACATTTCTATAAAAATGCGAAAAATTATGTACACATACTTGGAATAAAAGTGTTCTTAAAACGATTTGTATGTGTGCGGGGCATGGCATAAGCCCTGCACTGTCTTAGATTATGTCTGTGTTCTCTCTTAGGAGGTAAGACAGGCACAAGTTTGTGATCCGGGCATGACGT
Organism: Porites lobata; assembly: GCA_942486035.1. Classification (NCBI taxonomy): domain Eukaryota; kingdom Metazoa; phylum Cnidaria; class Anthozoa; order Scleractinia; family Poritidae; genus Porites; species Porites lobata. The sequence goes on from CALNXK010000086.1 coordinate 951,025, forward strand.
GATAAACTCGAAAAGCTTGCTACACAGGGCCACGCGTCTAGCGTGCAAGGTTACTAAATCGAACCTGACCAAACATTCTGAATACGACGCATAAGGACAAATGATGGAGAGCGCTCTCTTTTGCACTCGTTCGATGTCGTCACTAAGATACTGTGGAAGCGCATGATGAAAAACTGGCGCACAGTACTCTAAAACAGGTCTTATCACGGTGCAGTAAAAATTTACAATGTCGCTCAGTGGAACGTTGGCGCGCTTTAGAAGAGCAATAAAATAAAGGCGCTTGTTCGCTTTCTTAATGCACTCTGAGATGTGTTCGTTCCATTTTAAATCTGAGCTAATAGTGACTCCTAAGATTTTTACACTGTTTGATACTGATAGTTCCTTGCCATTTATCACAATTGGTGGAAAATTGTGAGTGTTCCTTTTAAAGTCAATGCGCATCTCCTTGCATTTGTCAGCGTTCAGTTCCATCCTATTTTCGATCGACCACGCCTCAACAGCGGAAACTGCGCTTTGTACATCACTAGTCAAACCTCGCGGTATCGTTTGGGCGATAGTCGTGTCGTCTACATACTTCCAAGTGAGCGCGTCGACCTCAAGATCGTTGATCATTAATAAGAACAACCAGGGACCAAGCTTGGTCCCCTGTGGCACCCCGGCGAGGACTAGGCCCCACTCTGACCGGCAGTCTGATGACAGCTTGACACGTTGTTTCCTGTCTGACAGAAAATCCAGCACCCAAACGCGAACCCACCGTGGCATGTCCAAGGCTTCGATCTTTCTGGCCAACAGATTGTGATCAATAAGATCGAAAGCCTTACGATAATCGAAAAGTACCACTCTAACAGCAGCGCCCGTGGCGTCAGTGGCTTGTGACCAGTTAAATGACAATGCAGTTTACACCAGTTAAGAGGGATGCGAGATACTAAGCTGGGTATATGAAAGTGATTCTATTTGTCAATAGAAGATATACGAAAAATAGCTTTTCTATCAGAAATGGTGAATAAAAGGGTAAGAGGTTGGACCACGGGGTGGAGCCTCCCTGTATAAAACGTTTTTGAGTATTCCCCAGGAGTTTCCGGGAGAAATTACCATAAAGTGTTCACGCCATGATGAGCGCCCTCCCTTCAAAACAAGCGTTCCAGCGTCATTTTATTCAATCGTCTTCACTGCTTTTAAATGCTCTGCTAAGAAATAAGCGCTATCCTCTCGAAGAAGCGCCCCTCCCCTCTTTTCCTGAATTTCTCGTCGGCAAGTAGACCGCCAAAAAAGTTGCCTTCATGCAGACGTCTCCTATTTCCTTTGCTGCACGCGTGCAACAAAGGAAATAGGAGACGTCTGCACGAAGGCAACCAAAAAAGCTACGGTCTTGGACAAAATAGATGGAAATTTAGACCCGTCCTCCCCTCCCCCCAAATCAAGGATGAAAAAAAGCAACTTCGTTCCCAGGGTTCTCTCCTACTCGGGCGCATTTTGGTTTTCGCACGGCTTGATTCCGGGAAAAGGGGGCTTCAATCAATCAGTCAATTAATTAATCAATCAATCAATTAATCAATCGAATAAACTTTAACTAAGTAAACGAGGGTGACACGAAATAGTCGAAAAAAACACTGGTCCATATTATTCAGCGCAAAGATTGTAGCTTCTTTCTTTCATTCATTTACCAGGTAACGACACCGGTCATGATCTCATACCGTATTTCCTCGAATAATAGGGAACTTAAGAACCACGACGACGACTTTGTCGACGACGACCGGAAGTGAGATACCGTGCACTGCGCAAGCGCGGTTAACAAATTTCGTCGTCGTGGTGTCGTCGACGACGCCAAACACAGTAGAGTCACGTCGTCCTGCAGTCCACAAGCTTCGGCAGGTATAACTCCCTGTTTTTAAGCGATTTTTCAAGAGCTTTGTATTTTTTCACCTCGTAAATCCAGGTATCCTTTCTTTTTTCTGCTAACAAGCGATGTTGATTGAAAATTTGACTGATGAATTGTGTTTACTTCGAAGACAACACTGAGCTGTGCAGGCGAGCGAGCGAACTCGTAAGTGACATATTTATTTGTACGTATTTAGGTCAGGCAAATCATATATCTTTAATATAGAGGAAATGAACTTTATATGGAAAACAGCTATCGCATCGGAATGTCTCTTTTTCCAAATCTAAACTCTGACAGACAATCGGACTCGGTCATGTCATTCAGGTTGAAAGTTGAATAACCTTCGTACGGAAAGCAGAGATTTTTCCATTCGAAAAGGTCAGACAACACTAAGAATTCTTCATCGTCAATGAAAGTAGACGTACGGCTTATAAAATAAGATCTTGCATCGTCTTAAAAGACGCCTTTGCGAAAAAACTTTGTTGCGAACGAACATCACAGTTTTACTACCTCTACATGTTTGTTTACATTCAGTGTCGTCGTCGTCGACCTACCGATCGACTGCATCTTAAGTTTCCTTTTTCCCGCCGAAACTGACGTTCTCGTTCCAGTCCTTTCCCAGTCAACAGACGTCGTCGTCGTGAACTTCGTCGTGGTTCTTAAGTTCCCTAATAGCCGTCCCTCATCGATGAATTGCCTCCCTCGAATAATCGTCCCCTTTGACCAAAATATTTTAAACAATCGCCTTTCACAAATAATCGCCCTTCCCCCACCCCTCTCGCCATCTTCTCTTTCCTTTATTCCCTCCCTCTCAAATTAAAAATTGACACCTTGCATAGTAAATAAAGCTGAAATGGAGCCTGATGCAGCAAAACTGATCAATGACGATTCGAACTCTGACGTCGAGGATATTGACAGTGAAAGTTAACCAAGGAACCAAATTTGGAACAGTTGAAAAGCCCATGTTCAGTTTATCGTGATTATTTTTTTTATTATTATTTCAAGGGATAATAAAACAAAATATTCAGGGCACGACTTCCAGTGATGTTTGAGGTAACTCGACTATTAACTCGTCTCCAGTCTCCGCTCTTCCTCCCGATCGAGGTTGATAACCGATCATACCCCCAAATTCCACACAACCCAGGCACACAACCGAAACTGTTATGGTTATCATATTTTGCTGCAATTGAAATAGTCAAGGATGAGCGATTCTGTGACAGATATGGTTGAAAAATATAAAAATGTAAAGTGATGCAAATCAACTGTTTGGATCAGGATCTGAGGGCACCTGACTTACGCTCACACGAATTGTCCACCAATTGCGATTTCTTGAAAGAGTCTACCGCTGACCAGACCCTTCTGATCGATGAATGAGAAATCCTGGAAAAGAGATACAGAGGGATTTATTGACAGACTCCTGAGAACTTCTTCTACTTTTGTCTCTCAAGATCGATAGATTTAGCTATGCAGAATCCTAGTGAGGATACAGAATGGAACGATGCGTTGCGTCGGCATGGAATTTTGCCGCAAAAAGAAAGCGAAGTTACGGAAGATCAGTTGATAAACATGGTCGAAGAAACCGTACAGAAAAGAACTGGAATGAATGTAGTCAAAGCTTATGAAGACATGACTTTAGATGAGCTAGAGGAACTTGAAGATGAAGAAGATGAACGCGTTCTTTTACAATATAGGTAGGAGATCAGTGTGTAACGTGGAGTTATGATGATGTTTTTCACTTTAATCTATGTAGCAAGGAATAGAAACTATTTTTACCTTATAAGGAAATGTTAACAAATCCTTTGAGATTTGACTTGCAAAATGGCTTGTCAAGAGTTTTTAAAATTTAAAGGTTTTTATCCACCGACTATAAAATTCACTGTTAAATGAAAGTACTCACGCCAGTATTAACAAACGAAATTCGCAAAATTATAACACTCTTCTTTTTCAAAAGTGTTATCCCCAAAGAGCAAAATGCCACATCCTACATGTTTGAGAATACAACTATTTTAAAATTTTATTTATATTGGACAAAGCACTGACCCCCCAGTCCATGGACTACCCCCGTGGACTGTCCCGATGGACTACCCAAAAATGGACTACGCTGCTGAAAATTAATGATTAGGGTTAGGAAACTGAGTGAATCAAGTTTCAGGTCAGTTTTCCCTGTATAATTGCCCTCAATGGAACCTGGTTGACTCAGTTTGCTACCCCTGATCACTAAATTCCAGCAGCGTAGTCTATTATAGGGTAAGTTAATATTGGTAGTCCATAGGGGTAGTCCATGGACTGGGGGTCAGTGTTTTGTCCACCACCTTGAAAAACACCGAAATACATGTACCATGTGAAAAGTGCTGCAATGTCACAGTATTACAAACTGTAAAACCCCCCTCAACAAATTGTCTTGTAAGATGTATCTATCCTCATTTTTTCAAGACAGCAAAGGATAGCAGAAATACAAAAATTGCAGCAGGCATCAAAGTTTGGTGATGTAAGAGAAATTTCTGCTCAGGACTATGTAGATGAAGTCAACAAAGCTGGTAAAGGAGTATGGGTAGTTCTACATCTCTACAAATCTGGGTATCCTTTTGTAATAATATTGAGCCCTTTTACAGTGAACTCAGAGACGTGAACACCAGAAATCTTTTTAAAATATTGTTATTGGAAAAGCCAATCATGTGTGTTATTAGTAGAAATTAAATGGTTAATTGGTCTCTCTAAGGGGTTAGAGGGAACATTTGGCTTCTTCTTTTTGCCCTTTGGCATGAATGATGAGCATATCTGGAGCCCATTTCTTGAAAGACCTGACACCTTTTTGGGCCCAGAATGATCCATACTGTTCTTACATGTAAATGATCTTGAAAGTTGAAACAATTTGTGCTGGTTTGTAGGTTAAAACCTGCATTACTGTTCTTCAGTCACCTTCAAGCCCTTTAAACACTAGAATAAACGTTGGGCTTGTTCTTTTTTGTTCATGGTTATATGGTTTCATTGTTTTTTTTTTCTTCAAATTATGACTCGTTAACAGAGCTCGAAAAAAAATTAAATTCCAGCACATTCTTTGGGCAAGCAACCATCACATTTTGCCTGCCCAGCACAACTACTTAATTGTCTTAGCTAACAGGGAGCTTAAGCAAGAGCAACAGCGAAGGCCACAAAAACGTCACTTACAAAGACTAAAAAGTGAATTTGTGCTGTCTCAAACTTTATCGCGCTTATTCCATCTTGTTTAACTCGTCAAATGTTGGCAGTTTTTCTTGTAGTTGAATTCTAAAGGACTGTATCAAAGTTCAGGAAAAGAAAAATAAAGTTGTTGTCTTTTTGTTGCCATCCTTGACAAAATTTGAAATTTGGCACTTTCACATTGTAGTCGTGCAGTGAAGGCTAAGAAATGTACAAAAGAGTGTGATGTTGTTGTTTTGCTGATATAAACCTACAGCTATTTTCCATTTTCGTTGCTGTCGCCGTTGTCGTAATGGTTAGTCAGAGGATCACTCACCTGGACCTTTGCCCATTGCGCAAGGGAGCTTTTAAAGTTACTTGCCCAGCAGGAAAAACTACTCGTCCTGCTGGATGACTGGACGGGATTTTTTTTGTCCAGCTGTACAGGTTCAAATTTTGCTGGAAAATGTCAAAGTAGCCAACAAGATTTCTTAGGTGACTGATGATCAGGCTGCAATACTATTTTTTCTTCCTTGTTGAGTTAATTTTAAAATAACTAGATGCCATTTTGCCATCCATGTGTTCAATCATAGATCACATTTTTTTTAAATTGTCATTTAAATTAAACTGTAATTTGTTTATCCACAGAGCACTTAGGAGTTCTTAAGAACTCATTGAAATGTGTCTGTGTACTCCAGATTGAATTGTAATTTGGAAGTGTTGGTTTTTAAAGAAAGTGAAAAACCGAAGTATCTAGAGAAAATCCTCTTGGAGCCAGAGAGAGAACCAACAACAAACTCAAGCCACATATGGCCTCGACACCAGGATTCAAACCTGGGTCACATTGGTGGATTTGTAGAAGGCGAGTGCTCTCACTACTCTGCCACCCTTCCTCATAAATATTGCTGGTGAAAAAAAATCTACCACATCCCAAGGCTCAGGTAGAAAGCGTATTCTGGTGTTTAATTTCCCAACAAAGATTACCTCTGTTAAGATAATACAGCAAAGATTTGTGAGTTGCTTTTTTGTTTTGTGCAACATTTGTATTGGTTCCTCCTTAACTTCCAATTCAGCATCCCATTGTGTGCATTAATAAATCAGTATTTTAGCCGCCTTGCACAGAAGTTTCCAGCTACAAAATTCTTAAAGAGCATATCAACAACATGTATACCAAACTATCCAGATAAACATCTACCAACTATATTTATCTACTTTGAGGATGATATGAAGAGGCAGTTTGTAGGACCACTGGTGTTCGGAGGAATGAATTTGAAGATTGATGGTAAGTTGATAAGCTAACAATAAATTTTGTTGCTCTTTCTTCTGTCTTGAATGGGATACTAGTTCGTCCTGGGTTACCTCCAGTGTTTCATATTCAGTAGGTAGATAGAATGTTTGGATTGTCTAGGTGAATGTAATCCTGAATAAGACTGTTTCTAAAATGACTGACGTTTCAACAACTTGTGTTGTCATTATCATCGGATTCAAAGTGAGTTGTGTATTGTCTGGTGATGGTATGTAACTTTGGTTATTGACCAGATAATTGGTCATTTAAGCTAAGCCGTGATGTTATTGGCTTGGATGTCATCTGTTTATCTGGGTGAAGAGAAAAACTGAGGAGCAAAGTTTCTGGAAAAAGTTGACAGTTGACTTTCTTTGTTATAACAGTTGTGTGTGGCAGCCCATTGCCACTGGTGGCACATACATCGAGTCCGTTGATTCATTGAAGTTGTTGGTGTTCACATTACCAAAGATCTATCATGGGCCGTTCACTGCCATTATGTTATTAAGAAAGCGAACAGAAGACTCTACACCCTAAGAAATCTTAGAAAAGTGGAGTGCATTCGGATGATTTTGTTATTGTGTACTGTTCACTTGTCAGACCTGTACTTGAATATGCAGCCGCTGCTTTTGCTAATCTCCCCAATCATCTTGGATAATGGCATAGAGAAAATCCAGGAGCATGCCCTCTCCATTAACTACCCCTACTTCATATGAAGACGAACCTCTCAAACTTCATCAGCTTTGTGAGGTGATAGGTTACGTAAAAGAGAAGTTATGAATCCCCAAGAGAGGATTGTAAATTGGTGGTATATTGTTCAGTCACTGTCCTCAGATGGAGTATAAAGTAGTTCAGAGAACCAACAATCTGGACCCCTTCCCCACACCCGGAACCAACACTGACCTCTGAGTTTGTGTTTTTTTTCCGGTACATGTACATTTACTAGCAGCGCTACATTGTTTAATTCTTTTAGCCCCAATATTAACATACAAATTCTCCAAACTCATCTTCATACATCTCCCTTAATAGGGATGAGGGCCTGGACCTACCACCAATTTACAATTCTCCCTTGGTGATTGGTAACTTTTCTGTTATACAACCTGTCACCTCACAACGCTGATAAGTCTGAGTTATTCAGACAAAATATTTGTTTCGTTTCTTAATGTTTACTCTGAGTTTTGGAATTTTTTATGCTAAATTAGACAAAAGTGTTTTATTGCATATATTATAATCACCTTCCAACCAGTCGAAATCCTAGTTCTCCTCTTCAATTACTACATGAACACTTCTGACTATTCGTAAAGAATAATATACTCTTATTTTTTCCTGTAATGTTATTTTTTCAAAATGTGTAATTTGTGATTGCAGAATTAGAGTGGATGTTGTCCGAAGCAGGGGCAGTGAAAACAGACTTAGAAGAAGATCCTCGAAGGAGAAACAAAATCCATGATGTCATGACAAGTTCATTACGGCAAGCAAATGTGAAGGACAGTGACAGTGATGATGATGATGATGATGAGGATGATTAGGCCTATCTAATATAATAGTATGTCATTTTTATCCAGTTTGTAAATAAGGTGGTTATTTGTTAGGGGGTGATACTTTGGTATTCAAGAAACTATTATTGTAATTATTACAATAATAGTTTCTTGAATAAGCATCACCCCCTAACAGATAAGCATCTTACCCCAGAGTTTGAAGCAAACACGAATGTTACAGCTCTCAAATTTTGCTTTTCCATGGCAGTTTCTTTCTTGTCTAAGTTCATTTTTTAGTTGAAAAGTAACTTGCCTTGGCCCTTGTCCATTAGTGAGAGAAACATGAAAGGTTACTTATACAGATGGAAACTCTTCCTGCTCCAGACTGCAGATAGGACCGTTTTTAGCCTGCGAACACAGCTGTCTGAACACAGCTGTCTCTTCTGGATTCTGGCCAATTGGATTGTTTCACGGTATAGACAATTATTGACTGTTTGCGTTAGATTCATAGCATTTACATTTGACCTCTTTGACCTTTTGTGTGTCATTTGTAAACAATAGCAGAAGAAATATATTACTACATTGACCAATCAGAGCTCCTAACCAGATTCTGGACAGATTATATGCTATCAGTATGGCATTTCTAGCAGTGAGGTGCGGACATCTCTCCCGCGAAACATCCCTAGTGGCTAGGAGCAAGGGGAAACATCTGCTACCTTCATGAACTATGCAGCCCTCTCAAAATTAATAAGGGCCCCTCTTTCCCTGTCTAATAAAAATATCCCAAAGAAATCTTATGAGAACCATTTTGCAGGTGTCCGTGCAAAAAATTTCCCCTTGATATTTTTGTTGTACTTGAAAGTGATCAAAACTTACAAAATTTTGGTTTACTGGCTCAGTATGTTTCACTTAAGGAAACGTGGCATTGAACTTTTCCCAATGATTTGTACTTAGTTTGGCAGAAATCACATGTGTTTTAAAACGTCCATTTCCTGGCCGTTTTGCTTTGTGACCCTATTATTGGATAATGAAAAAAAACTTTTTTCCTTCACCTGTGTGGAAGATCTATGAGGGTTGTCCTGAACGGAGTAGTTCTCCGGTGTTCCACAAGGCTCGATACCTGGGCTATGCGTTTTTCTCTTCTACATTAACGATCTAAAAAATCCCTGGTCAGGTTATTTGCGCGACGACACAATCGTTTATCCTTCTATTCATTCTGATAGTGATTGCAAAGCCCTTCAGCAAGACCTGGGGCGCTTTCCATTCAGGCAAAATTTCTGGTTTGAGCGGAAATTTTCCGGAACAAACGGACGACCTTCCGAGGTATTCCACTTTTTCCCTTCCAACCGGTTGGAACAGAAATTCCCGTTCCATTTTCTCAATTCTAATTTGGCCCGCGGCAGGCACCTAAAATTTTCCCCGCCATTTCCAATGTTTGCCGGTGAACGTTGTTCACAGGCAGTCGCAGTTTTTCTTTTCATTTCTTATCTTATCGTTCAAAATTGCAACTGCATCTGTAGACTCAAAATAGTTTTGAACTCTGTCCAAATTTCTTCAAACGAAACAGCAACAAACTGCTATTACTACCACAAAGTTTAAATTGCTTCGTCGAAATTGTCGAAAAGTACCGGTAGTGCTACAACATCCATTTGTTGGATTATTGGTTCACGCGAACAATACAGTGAGACTGCAATGGCTGGAAAGCCTTTCCATTTGACCCCGGAATGATTCTGGAATTGCCAACCGGAAATTTTGCCGAAGTAGCAAGCGCCCCTGGGCTATCTGTATGGGACACATGGAAAATAGAATTCTCTTTGGAAGTGTGTAAATATAGCACACTATGGGTGTACCATGACTATGTTTTGCAGGAAAAACCCTATCCTCAAATGATTCAGCGAGCTGTCGTGGTGTCACATTAATTCAAGATCTCTTGAACAAGCAGGTCCACTATATTTCCAAAATGGCAAACAGAACTCTAGCCTTCCTTACAACAGGGCTTAGAAAGAACCTAAATGAAAAATTGGTTTCTTTTTCTTTTTCTTTTTTAATGCTCTGAGCTACTGAGAAGGCTATGAAGTCTGTTGAGCCCCGTTAGTATGGAAAAAAAGTTTGTCCCAGATTGCGAACATGAGCAACAAAATGATGGCTCGGCTAGAAAGGGGTGACCCGGCGAGGCGAGTCACCCTTCTATAATGGGGTAACCCTCCTAGCTAAGCCAATTTTTCTCCATATAAACTCTTTAACTCGCCCAGCCGGGTCAACTCGGTCAAGGCAAGACAATTTGGGACTTTTAGATCCAACGACGCGATGGTAACGAGAATGTCTCTTAAAAAGTGAATTTGCGTTCTTTCAATCTTTATAGCGATTATTCCTACCCACTTACGTTGTCAAATGTAGGCGAAGCCTCCTGAAGCTGAATTTCAAGGGACCATATCCAAGTTCAGAAAGAGAAATAAAATTTCGTCGTTGCTTGTTTACGTCCTCCTTGAAACGCGAAATTAGGCATTTTCACGTCGTAGTCGTGCAATAGTGGGAAAGAAATGTACAAAAAAGCGTGATGCACGTGCAAAGTTGTTTTGCTTAATTAAACCTATTGTTTTTTAGACGTTCTCGTTGCCGTCGCGTCCGTGGATCTTTACGTCCCTAATCAGAGCATGAGCGAGCGCCGTTATCAGCTCTTGACCTTTGACTCAGGCAGGAGGACAATTTTTTCCTCTTATAAGGAAGGAAAAGAGGGAAAAAGGCACGCGAGAGAACGTGACTTATTTACTCGCGTGTTATAATTCCCCTTCACACGCCCCACGCAATTTTCGTGTCTGTGGGACACATCTCAAAACAAATCTCCATGGCAATATTTCTCTTGTAAAAGTTACCATCCCCCCAGACTATACTTTATTTTCAAAAAAATGTAAAGAAAAGATCGTAATGTATAAAAAATGAACAAACATTTGAGGATCCCTTTGTTAGCTAGCAAGCTAGAACAGACGCCTTTTCCGCCTCTTGTAGCCTGCATAGCAGGCGCTTGGAAGTAGTGGGCGAAAGAAAGAACGGGCGTGCGCGAGGGAGACACGCGTGTCTCCCTCGCACGCACGTTTTTTCTTGTGCACACTACTTCCAATCGCCTGCTACGCGGGCTACGCCTCTTGTTTTACCCGTCTTTTATCGGCGGGTGAAACAACAGCCGAAAAAGGCGTGTGCTCTTGCATGCTACGTTTTGGCTGTAGTTTAGATTTTTACGGGATCTAGTGTTTTTGAATTGAGGAATTCCGTGCAACACGGCGATGCAAATTGCTAATGAACCAACAACTTTTTTTTAATTCTTCTTTTATTGCAAATATGCATTAAAAATACATTAACAGATTTCTTTTTTCCAACATATCCATATTTTTTGCTATTTACATCTTCATAGACATTTGAACGAAATGTACATTACGGAAATCCCTATCATTCAAAATAAAGAAATCCTTTTTAAATAATATTATATCTTATGAAAACATGACAATATTTGGGGCTTATAGCCTTTCACCCCAAATTATCCAAGCCTTAAATAAGTTTTACTTTCTTAAATACCTTCTGTTGGTTATTTATCTCGTCACGCAACGCTCCTACGCAAAAAAATGCCGGCTCCTGAGGAGCGTTGCGTGACGAGACAAATAACAATTGCGTGCGATATTCGCTACCGTTATGTTAACACTACGAAGGGACCCTAACGCGCTTTGCATTCTAACAAAGTGGCTGGAAACAAATTGACTTTATTTATTTATGTAAATCATGTTCATCATTGCGTTTTATTACCCTCCCCGGAGGGAGTTTTTAAAACAAAAATATTTATTTGTTTATCTGTAAATCAAGATAAATCACATTGGAGCTTGTTACATAGGCGGTTTGTGGCGTGAGATATCGTGAGATAATCCGCGTATAACGCGACAGAAACGCAAACTAAACGCAACAAACGTACAAACAACATGATACTTGCTCGCTTTTCTCAAAACTCCCAAGAGTTTTCGGGCTCGGGAAGTGTTTTTTCTCATGTTTCAACTATCCCTAAGAGTCTATGTATAAAGAAGGCCAACATACTTTTCGACCTTGTGAAGTTTTCAAATTTTTCCATTAGAAATTTATTAAAAACCACATCTCTGATATTGAACTTTGTGCTCTTAAAATATTCTTTCGGGAATTTTGAGAAACGCACCTATTTTGCGGATAACGTGCATTGCAAACGTGATGGTGGGTTAACCAAGATCGTATGTTCAAAACCGCCTATCTTACCAGCATTATATATTATGTATAAAACGATACTAACTTCGACAGAATTTACATATTTCTTTAACTGTTTTCGTTATTTGTATGAAGTCGATTTTCTCCATAGTAATTGGTTCCGATATCATAACATCGACAAAAATAAATTAATATTTCAAAATACCTCAAATTTTCTTTCTTTTGAGAGAAACTCAATTGTCAAAAAGCCCATAAAGGCTAAGATGTAATATAAGTTACTTGGTGGTCGGTTTGTGCCCATTGCTCGACGATACCCTATGAAATTCACGGCACATAAGGCCTTCGCGGTCAATTTATGGAGGTAGTGTAATAGAAAGTGGGACAAAACCAGAGAAAAATGAAGAATCATTAAATAATTTCATAAATTATTTTATGAAAGGTTCAAAGAGCCAAGAAGAGCCTAAACAGGGGACGAACCCGTGCCAATAAATACTCCTTGAAATAATGGAGTGCATGGAATTATACAAAGGACACCAACATGAAAGGTTTCAACTAAGTGTCCAAAAATGGTTTCACTGACATTTGCTTTGCACTGCTACGATTGATTGTAGGTACAAAAAACTTCGAGTCATTTTCGGCCTGACCAATCAGGAAACACACCGTTTCAAACGCCGTTCTTCTGCCAGCGTGCTAAGCTGGCTTGAATGTAGTACGGCTCTGGCACAACTTTGTTTTAGACGTCGAATTCACTTTGGGCGAGTTACGATAAACAGCTGTTGCTAAAAACAAAAACGTCATGTATATAGAACCAGTTTAGCCAACTTTTAAATGTGTTCTACTTTATTTAAAAAAATACGAACTGAGTTCGTTCGGCTGAGCAGTAGCACCACGCTTTACTGTGCTGCATAGTGAGTAGCACGATTTGGTTTCAAACTTAGTGCGACTTCCCTCGAAGTAAATTCGACGGTCGCATTTAATTCGATCAATTAAATTCGGCTTGGCAGAGGTACGACGTTTGAAACGAGCCTTAATTTCGTCGACTCGTTTTCCAGCGTTTTCGCTCGCTTTTCTTTTTATTGCGTCTGTTAGCTTTTGTAGAAATTAGCTTTTCAGTTTATTAAGTTAAATTTACGTGTTAGGACACCCAATAGAAAGCTACGCTACCCTCTGAATTTTTGACACAATGTACCATACTAAATCACTGCCACCATTGAAATAAAAAAAAAATCATGACAACGATGAATCTATGATAACAGGAGAACTGGTACACTGAATAAAGTTACTGAAGTCTTTACCCAAGTTTACGTCAAAATATACGTATTCATTAGGGTCATTTTAGCCTCCCGGAACTCCTTAACTTTTTATAGCTGTTTCACGTTGATTTGTATTCGTCCAATCACATGCAGTCAGGATCAATTTGGAGCAAAGCGGAAACCAATCAAACGCACAACCATTAAAATGGCTTTCCTGCATTTTCCAACGCTCAGTAATCAGCCAATGACAGAGTTGCATCGATGTTTTCGCGCGCTTGGCATAGGTTGCACGTCCTTGGTTCGATTTCTGATTGGCTCTTAGTCAATAAGTTCTTTTATACTGATCAATATTTTTAAATATCTTGTGGAAGGAAGGTAACACCGCTAGAAAGGTCAACATAAGCCAAGCGAGGTTTCTAAAATACATAGTCCGCTCCCCGCGGCTTGTCCGAACGCGAAGCCATTTTTACCGATGATACTTTTGGCACAAATTCTGGAAAGTATCTCTTGAGGATCATCAAGACACAAGGCGCTTTCGCAAATTTGAACGACTGCACTTTTTATTTATATCTTCGCGAAGAAATAACCACCAAACTTGTCCCTCTTAGAGGAATAACAACAGGCTAAAATTTGATCCTTTTAAAAGGATTTTCCTATCAAACACAAAAGGTAACCGTACCCGAGATAATCACGGCAAACGAAACGGGGAAACATAGCACCGAGAAAAAAATAGCAATCTAGGAGAATTACCATCCTTCCACATTAACGGGGCTTAAGTGTACGTAATCAAAAATTGGACCGACTTTTGACCTGGTCTTGTAAGGGTTGCCTTTTTTGCCTTTCCATTCCTCTTGATTCCAACCAACCAATTCTTGTGTTTGTGGGATACATAAGAGTGAAACATGTTCTGTTCATGAATTTCGTGGAAGATAGTGTTGGACGATGGATCTTCCTAGAAAGATAAAGAAAGTAAGGAATTATTTCCATGAGTTCTGTCAAGAAATCTGTGAAAATTCAAACAGTGGGACGGAAAAAAAACTTGAAGAAGATTGAACCACATCTTGGTTCAAGAAGACTTGTTAGCCTAACAGTTTTCATGAAAGTTTAGTTTGTTGTTTGAAACGTTTGATATAATTTTTGTTGTTGATATGGATATAGTGCTTGGAAGACATATTTGATTGACGCAAAACTGTAATTGCGGCATTCACAAGAAATTTCTCAAGTATCACAGCAATTAAGGATGCGTGATTGGCACCATTTACAAAATGAACCAGGCAGCCATGACGTCACCGCCCCGTTTAAGATGAGGTGGATAGCTAACACTAGTAACAGTTGGTAGAGTTCCGGCATTCGTACTTTCTGACACTCTCCGGAAGATTATTTATTTTGTTATGCACTCAAGGATCCTATAATTACCAGTTCACAAATGGAATCAAAATGAAATTTATTTTAACATAGTGTTTATATCACCCGGCGTTAAAAACGTCTTCTGTTGGTAATGGCGGCGACTGATTCGTAAATACAGTCTAGTCTCTTTAAGACGGATACCTATTGGACCTGTACTTAGTGTCCATCTTGGAGAGATATCCCTCGTATAGAGTCAAATAAAGGCAGTAAAGAAGGGCAGGAACCAACTCTAGGTGCCCCTTTTACAGAGGTGTCTGTCTTATAGAGTGTCAAATAAAGGCAGGAACCAACTCTAGATGTCCGTTTTACAGAGGTGTCTGTCTTATAGAGAGTCAAATAAAGGCAGTAAAGAAAGGCAGGGACCAACTCTAGGTGTCTTTTTACAGAGATGTCTGTCTTATAGAGAGTCAAATAAAGGGAGTAAAGAAAGGCAGGGACCAACTCTAGGTGTCCGTTTTACAGAGGTGTCCGTCTTATAGAGAGTCAAATAAAGGCAGTAAAGAAAGGCAGGGACCAACTCTAGGTGTCCATTTTACAGAGGTGTCTGTCTTATAGAGAGTCAAATAAAGGGAGTAAAGAAATGAAGAGACCAACTGTAGGTGTCCGGTGTCTGTATTTGAGGGCAATTTTCCAAGTACAAGCCCCCGGGGGGCTTATATTTGGAGGGGCGATTTAACGGAGGGTTTTTTGCGTTACCGGTTGGGGGGCTTATATTCAGAGGGGCTTATACATGGAGGGGCTTATTTTCGGCATTTTACGATATTGGTAGAATAATCAGTTGAATTTAAACAATATTGCTTTACTTACACTTCCGCAAAGGTGGCCATTGTCGCATATTGCTAAATATCTTTGACTTGTTACTCCTAATATCATCAGTAGGCCAGCCGAGACGGAATGAAATTCTAGCTGTGCTGTAGATTTCAAACAACAAGGGTTATTAGTATTAGACTTACTACAAGTCGACCCCTCATAAGTTCTTACAGAAAGTGAGCGAAGCGAGCTTCAATGCATGAGGTCGTACAGCGAGACTTTTAGAAAGTCTATGTTAGTATCAACGCACAAAATATGTAGTTAATATGTTAGTTTTAAACATTCGTATATCAGTTATTTCTAATTTACTGATTCTTGGTATTAGCCTCAGTTTATAAACCTGCTTTCAGCAGAAGCAAGATGCAGCGAATCCTCCCGCGGTTCTGATTGACTACGTGAGCGGGCATGATGGGCGAGAGAAATTCGTCCTACATATCTTGGTAAATAAATAGGACTACATCGAAACACAAATCACAATACAGAGGGTTGGACTAGCTAAGGAGTTAATAAAGTCTTACAAGCTTCAACTGTTTTCCCCTCAAACCGCTCTAGAGTTATCTTTTCGTTAACTCCGTGTTCACGTTTGTAGTAATATCTGTTAACCTTGAGTTGTTTTTCTGTTCTCCTAGAATGGCAATTGCTACCGGCGGATTAGTCTAATCTTTTACTTTAGTGAAATTCTTAAATTAAAACGTTGTTGTTGTTGTCTGTCGTAATTGTTATACAGTCTTATAAGCAGCAAGTTGCTAAACTACCACGGGTAGTTGTTATATGCCTGTTCCACCGCACTATATTCTGAGTATTTGCCAGTGCTAATCCAAGCAGAATAAAACCTTACCAAAACGAGAATTCTTGTTTGTCGTTCCATCTACTGTTCCATCTGGGTTTATTGACAAAGCATAACCATTTCTATTGAATAATCTTCCTCTTTTCACATACGCTGAAGTTCTCTTCTGTAAACTTCTACCTATAAGCCTGCCAGTCATCAGT
>CALNXK010000086.1:972500-1112500 GCA_942486035.1 Porites lobata
AGAGGAACTTCATAGACTTTCGAAAAAAAAAAACAATCAAAATCCTCTTCCAACTGAATATGCAGCCTAAAATGCCTGCTTCGCTCGCTTGACAGCTTTTCCGCTGCAAAACTTGTGAGGTCGACTTGTCTAAAAAGCTTGCTCTGTCAGAGGCTTTACAGCTTTTCGGCTGAGAAACTGACGTAACGTCAAATATTGGTAACGTCGATTCTTTGAAAGTCAAGGAACTTTACTGCGAATTTTAATACTGTTTTAATACTTCGATCCAAGGAGCAGAGGAGAACAAAAAAGGGGCCCTTGGAGGGCATCAACCGCGGAAACAACTCAAAATATTTGAATCTCTAAAGTAAATCAAGACAAAAGACGCTCTTTATGAAATCAAGAGCGTTCAGCAAACGCGATGAACAAACAGAAACAAATATTTAACATGCTGGACTCATGCGCTACAGACATAGTAAACAAATTCCAATTACTGTCTATCGATTGTTTTTAGGTTTTTTGTGACCGCGCGCGGGGGAACTAAAACGGAAGATCGCAGAGATGCAGCATTGTAGGCTAGAAGTCGGAAACACTGATCATACAAAAATTGCAAAAGCGAAAGTCCGCTTCTTCAGATCTTTCAGTAAAGTGTCCATTGAATACCGCCACTACATGAGGTTGTCTCAGGAAGTTCCGGTCGAGGAGGCCAGTTAAATATAGCCTTCTTGTTAAAATTTTCCCACAGTTGTTAAAAATACAAACAATGACATTCATGCGGCTTAAACAAAAGCATGCAATCGTTTATAATGTCAGCGGTAACTATCAGCTGCGAGTTAATTAAGTCACGTGAGAAAACAAACAAAAAGCGCGTAATCCGAAAAAAGTCAGCAATTTCACTCAACAAATACACCACTTACGATTGACGCGCATTGTACTCTGTCACTACTGTAACAAAAATTCTTTACGCTCTGAACATTCTTTGACGGTAACGAAAGCTTTTTGCAATTCGGACTACCCCTAAAGCACTAAAGCCGCACTGAAAATCTCTACGACGCAAAGAGTTGCTCGGCGCCGAACAGAGAGTTAAATTCTCGCCGGAAGCAGACAGTGCTTGATGTTTGCCTAAGGACAACACGCGCCATATCAGGCCACCCTGTCAGCTTTCTATTTTTGCATAATCCAAAGTTTGTAGGATTTACAAAGGTTCTGTGAGCATTAAAAAAGATATGACCAATATTAAACAATATTTTCTAGTTATCAAGATATTTGATCTTGACGCCTTGTTGGTTATTATGAATGAGAGGCTAAAAGTGACGACCCTTAAATTGAATAGAAAAGCCATCAAACGGAAAATCGGCAAATATCCAAACCAATATCTGCAGCTCAAAACAAAGAAGACAACTTTTTTTTTCCAAGTCTCGTGCTTTATGACGTGACGGAAAATTCAAATTGAAATTCCTTGGTCTTTCAAACTCTTCATTTGAGGGAAGTTGCGGTCAACCTTTCATACTTTATTAAAACGTCTTCCGCTTTTTAAGTAAATACGTTAATATATGTTTAGTATTTCTGGCGTAAATGACGTATAATTTGCGATGTTTAGGGGAACTGGAATCTATAATTACCACTCCAAAGATTGCGTTAATTAGCCTCAGTTTAGTCTTTGTAAGAACACTAGAACTAGCTGTGAGTATTATCAGCATCAGTGCTTATCAATTCGTTAAAATTGGCCAATAAAAGTGGCCCTGAAAGAGATCTTGAGGTTATAGTAACAAAACAAAACGCCTCATTCGGCTTAAGACAATGTATCTCGCGGCGGGATCTCACTTAAACGCCCGAAGCAATCGCGTGGTTTCGAACTCAAGAATGGCAAGAATGGGTTGTAAAATAAACAGTCGTAAAGACGTTCAGATGAAATGACAAGTATTGATTCCAAATTCAAAAACCTTAATTTGTGTAATTTGCGTGACTTTACTTTGAAGGATTGTGAAATACCATGAAAATTGGTGCTCGATCATGTTGGATCATAGTGAGAAAAAAAAAAAAGAGAGAAAAAATTTGACTGCTTTAAAAAATGAGTTGACCCTTCAAGCAACCACAATTTCCTCCGTGAAATTTTAAATTTATTGTTATAATAAGGTTGTCTATGAGTTTTGATATAGTCGCCCTCCTCGCCAAGGATTGTAATCTGTGTTTAATCTAAATTAACATGGTATTTTTTTAAAGAGTATATTGATGGTAGAACTTACCAGAAACCGTTGGTAAAGGCAAAGTAAGTCGATGTATTGTTTTTTTTTTACCAAAACAATGGCATAGCAACGATAATAGCTAGACCGAGACATCTTTGCGTTTTCCAACTAGAAGGTAATCGATGGATCTTGTTCTAACACCGTTAAAGAATGCATGGGGAATGCATACAGGCTCAATACTTCATGGCTTTTTAACAACTGCGTGTTTGGACCGAAAAATCTCACTGCACTGATGAAAAGTCTAGATATTATAACTCAAAGAATAGCGGCGCGCAAACCAACAACTTGCACGTGGAAATGTACAGCATTATAATATTCCACTTCAGGCAGCTTTCTAGCCAAATAACAACCCTCTAGATAAATGTTTCCAAAGAAAAATCTTTAAAAGCTCTTTTCCTTGAATTGTAGAGATAGTTCTGCAACTAATTAAACCTCCTGAAAAGAATTTCATTCATAAGTTCCGTGGCGGTCAATGTTTGTATACAACCGCTCGGACATTGTACTACAAATGACCAGTCGAGACACTACGACACTACGATGAAATTTACCAGTTTTGAAGGTGATTTTTCAACATTAAGACTAAGAAGGGACAAAATTCTATCGTATTTTGTTATATACCACAATTATTTTGGTTTTGTATTAATTTTGAAGAAATACTGAGAGATATTTCGCACTGCGTATAAACAGTCTTCACATGTTCTTTATATGTAAGCTTGTAATAACCTCGCGCACGTCAAAGTAAATTGAAATCTTATCTCAAAGAGGACACTGTAGTCGCCCTAGAACACAGAAATTGCCCAGTAAAACCTCACCTTGTACATAATAGAAATCCTGATTTTCTGTGCTACACTTGTACCATTCTACGGTATTTACACGCCATTTGTATGAAACTGTGTATTATTGCTGACGATTCGGAAATAGCTCGTCGGGCGAACGACGGCGAATCCCGAAATTAAATACACCCACTCACACGCCTGATTAAAGATTCGGCGGGAAAGAGTTGGCGTTATTTGTAAACCGATAATCCGAAAAGATCGTTAACTGAATATGATATTTTAATGATCTATGACTTTATAACAGAAAATGTGGGATCGAAATAAAAAGAAAAAAAAACATCAAACAGGTTTAGCGGACTTTTCGCGCCATCCGACAACCAGATGACGCAATTGGACAGCGGAGATCCCCATAATTTAAATAGCTGTCATTTAAAATCGGCATTTCTATCAAACTCCTAATCAAACGTTTTAGCTTCCTGGTGAGTTCTAAAATCGAGTCTTATCAGGTTTTTGCTCTTCAAATCGTGCCAATTTGGTCAGCATTACATGTGCTTCTCATGTTTCCATAACTACACACCCACCAGGCAAATATTACCAGAACGTTGCATAATTTACAAAACTCGTGATTTCAAGGTAGTTGAACTGGTTCAATGATTCAAATGTTGGCTTTTGACAACAAAAGTATTTTAACTAGGATTGTGCAATAAAATAATAAAATTACGCGTCAATATCCTTATTTACTTCTAACGTAATATAGTTTTACAAAGGTGCAACTAGGAAGTTATTGGACGTGGGAGGAGGAGTTACTGTACAAATCCATGAAATTGAAAGACAACAGTATAAAAATAGCACTTTTACTGGCTACAATAACGCTTAATAAGAATCCTTATCGAATATCCTCTAACTTTCCAGGCTGAGACAAGAAATAGGATTTCACCGCCAGAGAAAATAATTGACTTAAATCAAGATTCACTGAGTGGAACAGGTGAAAAGCTTAGATACACGTAATGTCTAATATTGGAAATAAACGAAACGTTGCTGCCCAACTGGCGTATTTCAAGCTCAACCGAGATCGTTAGAAATAGTCGCACTGGAAACCGGCAGAAAATTATGCCACCAACAGTTAGACACTGACGGTTCTTTTCCGAAGCAAGCTTTGAACTGTAGGCTTAACATAAAAAATTTTCCTCTCACACCGAGACAAGTAGCACCTGTTCGTCACGAGGAACCTGAACGCCCCCGCACTCCACATTTGACTTGTTCTTTGAGCCTGTCGTAAGAAAACCTACAGTATACATAGTAGAATCACCGTTCCTCGCACGAGAAGCACAATAAATTGTTCTAAGTTAATGCAGTGTACCAAACACTATACAGTTTAATTTCGAAGAAGGAGAATTCTAATAACAGAAAATTCGAGGCTTGGTTCACAGTTTGTCAAAAACTCTGCCCCTTTAAATTTAAACGAGACTGTCTGAGAGTTTCAATAAATATGACACAGTTACAATTCGTTTGGTGCTAGTTTGTGTTTTTAACCATGACGATCGAAATCAGCTTTCAGGCAAGCCCTGTTAAACGTAAACGCTGGGCGTTCGTAACTGCTCAAATAAAACAAAAACCACTGCAAAACAAAAAACCATCCTCATGCTATTCCTCTTCCTCTGTTTTTGTGTCGAGGTGTCTTCTGAAATTCACGTTGTTGAGTCCACAAAGCCGATAAACTATTCTTGATTCAGTGCCATCTCAGTCTGAAGAGATAGTGACACACAAGTAATTTTTCTGGAATCTGAAAACAAAAAAAACGGACAATGACAAGTAAAGGAAAAGTAGAGTAGAGTAAGTAGAGTACATGAAGAATTTTTCAGAACAACAATATTTGAAAACAGGATTTTATTTTATTTTATCTGCAGCTGAGATAACTTGTTATAAATGTTGTAGTTCAATTTTATTCTTGACCCCAATTTTATTTTCCTTTGTTTTTGGGCACGTTAGTTAACGAGTGTGAAACCAAAAAGGAAAATTCAAGCCAAGGATAAAATTTAACCAAAAAATGCATCACAGAACACCACTCTACTATACCATGGTAAGCCTGTGGTTACCTGAGGGGTCCTAAAAATACCACAGGATAGGAAGGCTATGAACGTTCAGGGGTGCTTAGCATTTACACGAACCTTCCGGGTGGAAATATTGAGCATAAACAAAAAGATTACGCGGTGGGACGACTCACTACCCAGTGGCCGATGTAGACCTTCAGATAAGGGGGGGGGGGGCGGTCATCCAGACCCTGAGATCCTGAGAGGTGGGGGGCGGTCTCAACAAAAAAAATTTCCGGCCCTCCGGGCCTCAGTTGGGTCTAACAATAAGGGGGGGGGTCCGGGCTCCCCAAGCCCCTCCCCTGAATCCGCCACTGCACTATAAAGTATACTCAAATCTGCTGAACATACTAAAAACAGTAAAAAGACTTTAAAAATTGCATTGCCTCGAATCATAGCGCATATTTTCTGAACCCACCCAAACGGAATGGCCAGAACCCAGTCATTTGATTTTCCAGCCGGAAGGTCCGATTTTCCCATGAAAATGGTAAGTACCCCAGGTTTTCGGAAGAATTTGCATGGCCGTCGTTTTCAGGCAACCAGTTTTGTTTTCACTTATAACATATAACATAAGAACTTTATTTAGCTGTGCAAAAAATATAAGACAGTTAATTGGGGACTCTATTCAGCTTAATCAATAAGCGAGCTGAAAATAGACGGATTAGTTTTAGTCGTATCTAGAATAGCTACAGAGATGTCTCTCAATGGAATGAATATTTGAGCCAGTCAGAGAACGAGAATTCGTTTGTTTCTATTGGCCATTTTGTGGTAACACGAAAGACTGGGTTTTTGTTGTGCCGAATTGCACCATAGTCAGTGATTGTAGTAAGGACCCTATCGCTTCTTTTATTGGCTGCTAAGAGGTTGCAGTGGAAACTGGGTCAAAACTCGTCCCACAAACTAGACCTATCGAATATTTTGACACTGTACAGACCCAGTCTCAAGAACCAAAACAGTATATTGGGAAAACAAGCAAAACATGTGTCGCAACATTTTCTTGAGCGCGCAGGATACTAGTGTAATTTCGTTCCCCCCTACATGTACCTCTAGTACACATCCCCATTACACGTCGCTGCGAGCATTTAAGGCCTCTTACACCTTACACCACGTGGTGCACAAGGCCCTTGCGTTTACCACACGAGATTTTCTTGCTGTTCGCTACTACATGTGACCTCGCGTCCGCGCGACTTTAGCCCCTCGTGACTCTGAACCTGACCTTTACTGAACATAGATAAAAACTGCCTCATAGTGATGGCGAATGCGACCGCGAGTACTTAAACATTTACGTCACAACGGCAAACGGCAGATATAATGACCACGTGACCATGTTTTTCACGATTGATTACGTTTATCGACTGCCGGCTTCAACGTAACGAGGTGTGTCCTCACGTTCGTGCAAAACGTAAGAACCGCAATTTTCATCGTTGTTGGCTACATTAGTAATCGCGCGATCATTTGCACTGATTAACGTAAAAGTACTTAAACTGTCTTTACGTCTAGCCGACACCACTTCAGAGCTGGTATGCAAGCCCTTCTATCTATTCCTCGTACATAAGTCATTTGATGTCATCTTCATACACCTTAAATTCTTGCACTGTCACCACTACAAATCACAATTACACACCATTTTTTCATGCTCTAGCTGCAGTTTGATACCTGATCGCTTTTATTTGAATGAGTATTGGACTGAGCGACTTAATTTTTCGGAATCGTTTCGGCTCTTATTCGATGTGGTCTGGTGGTCCAAGGCTCTGTAAGGGTCTCTCAAGCCGGCTCTTGCGGCGTCGACGGGATTGCGAGAAAAAACCGCAGCACTTTTATAGTTCATTTGCTCCTTTATTTACCGTCGGTTGTTAAAGTAGTTTTCAAGTGCATCACTGCCCTTTGCTGCCATACTATCTACATTTGACCTTAGCTGCCACTGAGTCAAATATCACATTGAAATTACTATATGAAAATAAACAAATTAATATAAGTTGTGTTTATCGATATCAGCAAACAAAGCAATATATGCTGCCGACACAATGACGCAAAGAGCCCAAGTGCTTTCGAGCAAAGAGTTGCTCAAGCATTCAAATAAAGTGAGCAGTTTTAGATAATTATTTTGCAATATAGTCTTTTCTCATTAACGTAGCTACCTCATAGCTAACTAATAGCTAACTTAACGTTTCAATACACACAACAAACAGCCTTTTAAAAGAATAAAGAGTTTAGTATGGTTTGTATTCATCAATAGACATGAAAGAAAACTGCTCTATATGCAGTGGACGTTCAGTTACAAGCTGTGGAAAATCATATATTGATGAAACTGTCGACATAATCAAATGCGTTTTCGCACGAACGTTGGAATCACGCAAATTTTTATGCATTTTGGCCTTGCGACCACCCTAAAATAATCAAAAACACAGGTTTTCAAACCTGGGGGTTTTGCAAAAACGTTCTAAAGTTTAGAGCTTTAAAACTGACTGCGGTCTACTTTTGTAATAGGTGGACATTTTCGAAAACGCTGGCGTCATGGCTACTCATGCAAGACGTATTTGCTGTCATAAAAATGGCAGGAATATGGGAGTTTGTCGCATAAACGTCCACAAAAAAATTAACGAATAGCAGGATTTTCGCCTTCGTGATGGCCTGATATGGAAGTCGTTGACAGGCGATGCGAAAACGCCAGTAAGACCTTCCAAACGACACTAGTGTGGCTAGGAAGACGAGATGAGAAAATTGAAACGCCCCCGTACCTCCCAGCACCCGCCCCCACACAACCCACAGGAAAAAATATTGTCATTTAAGAGATAACCTTGCCGGGATCCCAATCGGCCGGGGCATCCCTATATATCCCCTGGTAAAATCTCTTTCAACTGACGATAACATGACGTAAAATCATGGTCAGGAAGTGCGCATCTTAGACTGAGGCAATATTTCGTCGAATTACACTTTGTGATTGTTACGGTAGAACACCTACCTGATCTGTCGATCTATGGTGCTTCATAAGCTGTTGTTTGCTGTTGGCTGTGAAAGTGTAATTGGTGTGCGAGTAAATTATTGTTACTCGATAAAATAACAAACGAATGGGTCATTTTCAAGTTCCAAAAAACGAGCCGTAAAAACTGCAAGTGTAAACGAGTTTTATTTACAAAAAAATCAAACAATCATTTTAATCTAATATCAAACATTTAATAGTTGCCTTCTTTTTAAGCGAAGTGGATTGATGCAACTCGAAAATAGCCTATTACCGTCACAGCGCCATTTTTAATTGACGAGAATAATAATAAAAATACACATAAACATAATAATGCTTTAATTATCCTCTTCCCTTAATATGGGGCTTTTCAGGGATAATGAAACAAATATTCAAATGGAGGGTAACATAGTTAAAAATCCCAACTGGTTGAAGACGAACCAGTTGGCTATTTTACATGTGTGTTCGAGGATCTGAACTCGGGACTACCGAGAACAAATCCAGCTAGCGAGACTGGAACTCGGGGCCTCCGAATTACAAGTCCAGCGCCCTAACCGCTCGGCCACACTGCTTCTGAGCGCTGCCTCTCGGAAGGCCCTGGGAATACGATTGGTGTACTGAGCCCGCAGTCTTTGCGGAGGTAATACACCTACGAATCACAAAGAAATGTAGTTGCAATTCTGATTGGTTAATAGTATTGTGATTTGACTGAAAAGGAACGGATGACAAGATATTTCCGCTGTTTGCCGCGGTTACAAGCCTAGGAAATATAAACCTATACTACAGTTAAGTCAAAAACGTAAAAAGGTACACAAAAAGTTAAGATAAAAAAAGGCTTCAGAAGTAAATTATTCGTCTAATCCAGAGTATTCACGCAAGATCTGGAAGTGAAGTGATTCTTCCATATGACAAGGCACTTTTTTTAGCAATCGGGCACAAAAAAATACAATAGAGAAACAAAAAAGGCTTGTTTGAATGCGATGAATTAACTCAGGAAATTATCTAAGCACGTCTTCGAGCCCCTCAGAACAATAATATAAAGCCCTCGAAGAGACAGCCTGGAGGAATAAATCCGGCAACACAAAAACACGTCAGTCACTACCCTGATAAACGGTGGAAGTGAAATTCATCGGTCTTGCTTCTGAGAGAAAGGATAAGTTTACATCGAAGCAGAGGAGACAAACGTTGCATGAAAAATCAATGCTGGCCCCGTGAACGGAGGTTAATGGAAACGCCGCGAATTAGCAGTAACTTGAAGTCAAGTTTGAAGTGAGTTTTACCTTGCCGAGGAAGGAATTGTCAACGTGTTCAAGCAACCATGGATTTGAATTACGACGAAAGTTCCCAAGAAGTTGTGACGACCATAGCGATGATAAAATCCATGACAACCACAGCGAGGAGGCGTTCTAGTCTAGCAAAATCTCCTATGCTTCCTCGCATAAACTGTAAACGAGGAAGCCGTTCAAAGAACGTTCCTGATCCAAAAAGTAGCGCAGCGTCGCTCGTCGATTCATCAAAATCGTCGTCCGTTAATTCGTGGCCCACGAGAGGGGTAACTTTAGCGAGCATCGAGTTCAAGCGGCGCCTAGAAAAAAGAAGATCAAAGCCTCAAGTTTATGAAGCACAGCTTGATAAAACAAACCGCGCTAGGATTGCAGAACACGCAGAAAAGCAAAGTCAGCGTATGACAGTGTTAAAATCGATTTTTCAGGCGACTGGCGAGAAAAAAGAAATGATCAGCCCACTCAGACCTTCAAACCCTTCGAAAAGCTTTCCGACTTCGAGAAAAATCGATTACAGAAAAAAATCCCAGCCAAAAGGAGAGGCTAAAACGACGAAAGTACCTCAAACTGAGTTACCACTGCTCTCTGTTATGAAAATAACTCCTGAAAGACGACCGACGTTTCACCAAGGAACTAAAGCGAGCCTGAACGCGAAATAATGGAATAAGCGTGCCAGAATTACTTTTATACTTGAACTGTTGACACATAGATGTTTGATGCTTTACTCTTACTTAAGTAAAAGATTCTTAAGGGATAATTTATTAAGTAAACATTTTCTCTGTTAGCGCTCTAACTATATAATTGAATCTTGCATTGGGTATTGATCGATTGTGAAGCAGATCTGCCTTTTTGTGACTCACTCCATTTGGCTATAAGTACTGCAATATCGCCAGAGGTGATGAACCAGTAATATGGTTGAACGAGGGAAGATTTCTTACGCTCACTGTTATAATCGCCAAGTGAAAGGTGTCGCAATAACTGAAATTTGCGATACAATTTAAAACATCAACACCGAAAAATTCCAACCTCCAAAGATCCATAAATGGGGTCGAATATAAAATATACCGCACATTTTTAAGCGAAGAGTTTGGAAATGCCAAGTCGATATTCGTAACACGAAAATAAAAGTAATTGAGATCTAAACTGACAAGCCATTGTGTGATCCTTGTCTTGGAACTGTGGTCATGGAAGACGAAGCGGATTTTAATTCTGAATCCAAAACTTATGGCTTATAATCAGATAAAAAATATACCAAAACAAATTTCTCTCGAAAATAATGTTTTAATAAAGAAAATACTTTGTCAATTTTCGCAGACGATAGCGTTCGTTGTTGTATTTAAACTGAATAAAAGAAACGATTAAATACAAACCATACAATGGTAGTGAATTCAGTTCTACCCTATACTCCTAGTTTTAATGTTATTTCGTCGATTTTATATAGATTTAGATCGATCATTTCGTGTAGTAAAAAATTAATTTCATTTACATTTTTCATATAAAACTGTCATGCATAATTAGGTTGGCATAGAAAACGTACTCTGATTAAAAGAACGCGAAAATTTCTTTGACTTCAGTCCCGATGTGCATATGACTTCAAATTTACCGTCGTATGCTTATACTAAATATAAAATTTACAATTATAGATAGTTTGACTTATGAACTCTACATTTTAAAGTTTGCAGAATCGAAACAGATAAATAAATTAATAGACAGATTGGAAGATAAAAACGATTCCTATAGGCAGAGAAAGTAATTAACTCTTAAAATGAAAAAAAAAAAAGCGTTCTAAGACAAGCAAATTGTGCCGATTTTGTCGGCTTTCGTTCACGACTTATATTGAAAATCGGTCCGACACGCAAAGAGTTAAAAACAATTTAATGACGCGGATCGAAAAATCGACTGGGCCTGAAAACGGTGTTTGCATGTCCTTTGCCTGAATCACCAAAAAAAAAAAAAACGTTCGAGTCCGTTTTTGACCCCAGACAACTGTATTTTGCTTCACCTATAGACGGTTAAATTAGTAGAAAATAATAAACAAATTTAGTTTCCATCGATCACGTTGTAGGCTTCTAAAAACACCTGTACCAGGATTAAATTAAAACAAAGGTCTACCAGCTGTCTAGCCTCCA
The DNA here is from genome assembly GCA_942486035.1 of Porites lobata. Lineage (NCBI taxonomy): Eukaryota > Metazoa > Cnidaria > Anthozoa > Scleractinia > Poritidae > Porites > Porites lobata. The sequence goes on from CALNXK010000086.1 coordinate 983,963, forward strand.
GGCAAAATGAGCGTTGCCGGTCAACAGAGCCTGCTATAAACTTGGAGAAACAAGTCGACGGTCTCCCAGTTGGTCTTTAGAATTTTATACGGTAAACAGTAAATATTTTGGCTTTCCTACAGCTGCTTTCTTTTCGTTAGAAGTAACTGACATCTGGGCCAAAAAAAATCGATCGCATTTGAAGTCGAGTATTTGTTTCAGGTTGTTGCAAACATATTTTTAAGATCTAAGGTCTTAATCCAAGACATAAAAGGCTAAAGTAGGATTCGTCAACTACAAGAATAGACACATCAAAGTGAACTGAAATGACATGAAAAACCTTCTTTAAATGTCAAAGTGCTAACGAGCGATCTCAAAACTTCAAGAACGACAATCTGTTTCGGCTAGAAAAGTTTTTGCCTTTTATACCATCGTGTTTCCCATATAACGGTTAAAAGGTTTTACTTTGTAGACTCTCATAGTCCCAGAACCTCGTCATTCTTGGCTTCCCAGGCCTTCTCGGTCAATGCATTTCGGTGACGTATCCAAGACGACCGACTGGACCACGCTCGGACCACGTGACCCGAAACGCATCGGCCGCGCGCAATAATGAGGCCCAGGGCCCGTTTCTTGAAAGTCCCGATAACTTTTTTGGGCCCGAAATCAAATATTCAAATCGAAATGAAAAGAATAAGAGCGCGGGTCCTGGCTAGCAAAATACTCCATTTTGTTTCATTAACTGGTAGTTTTATCATGTGAGAATGCCAAACTATTAAAACTTCTATCTTTCATGTAAACAACAACAGCTTTACGGGCCCGTTAATTATCGGCCCCAGGGACCAGGCAAGTGTCTCCCATTCAATTCGTAGGGTGAACTTTCTCAAAGTCCTTCGCTTCCCGTTTCCGGTTCCGGTAGCAGGCTCCGTCGCTCGCTTTGCGGCCGAAAACATAAAGAATTTTTAGCTTGCGCTTCGCACTCGAGAAAAAGTTTGAGCTCGGCTCGAAGGACATGTAGCGAAAGCATTTATGGAAACTTGGTGACAGTAAACATATTATTATTTCTCACACATAAATGAGTTTCTTTGCCCCAAAAATGTTTTGTGTTCAAACAAAACTGAAAGTTCCAAAGTATTTGAGTACCCTTACCCTCGACTGAAGATCATTATATTTCACCTGTGGTATCGTAATTTGTAAAAGAAACCTAACACCTTATTAGAAAATACTGATTCTCTAATCTTCTTGTCGTCAGCAGTGTATAGGGACCGTGTTCTGCAGGCGAGAGTAACTCGGGGTTCGAACAGCTAAAATACAAAACCTAGACAGCGAACTTGTTAACACTTATAAACCAACAACAGACACTGCATTCACCAATTTTCTGATCGAGAACCTAATTCTACAAAAGCTTTGCCTTTTTAGTTTTTCTCCTTATTTCATAGTTAGTTTATTTCGTACGTATAATTAAAGTAAAGAAAATTTTTAGTTTATTTCGTATAAATTACACTGATAGTGGTAGTCTATTAATAAGGGGGGAAAAAAGTCAGTTACTTGAACATGCAAAATGATTCTTTTGAACAAACACCTTTGAGCAAAGACGACAATAGCCACGATTTTGAATTAACTTTTCTTGTCTGACCGTAATCAACTCCACTTCTATTGGATGGTGTTAACTGCAAAGGCTGGAAATAAAAATAACATCTGAACGGAAGGCCGTGAACTCCTTTAAAATCGACATTCGGCCGCAGTTATTCATTAAAGAATTGTTTTGTCGAAAGCTCGTACTTCACGTCCTTTTTTCCGGACAACAGAACTTTCAAAATGGAAAGTCAAAGTTCACAAAAAGGAAGTAAGATTTCTTTTCAAAAATAAACTGAGCCACAACAGCTAGATGTCTTTGTCTCTTAACGCGTTCCACATGCAGTTGAAACCTTTTACTCTTACAACTGAAAAAAGGCAAAGTCCTAGAAAAATTACAAATTTTGCTTTGAGGAAACCAAATACCGTATTTACACAGAAGAGCAAAGTAACCTTTCATCTTCTCGGTACGGCGCTTATTTGAGGGCAGCTCTTATTTGAAAATTCCTATATGCAAATGACACACTACTTTGTGTTCTTTGAAAACGATAACAGTAGCATGGGAAGAACCTGTAAAATTTAATTTGCAAACTTGTGATTCTAACCTAGGATAAATGACTAGAATACGATTGGAATCCCTGAAACTATTCTTCTAGAGGTTGCAGGAAATCTGCACGTATTTAGACGGCCTGACTTTGGGAAACGCTTATACAGCAAATCCTCTATCAAATCCCCCGGGGGGCTTATTCATTTCAAACACGTTTGGGGTGGGGGAGAGCTTATTTAATTTAGGGAAGATGGTGGAATTGGTTCTCCATAGAGAAGCAGAATGCAAAGTTGAAAAGCTCAAGTACATGAAGCAAGCGGTCACGCAGCCGAGGAAAAAAAACAGATCCGAAATTCCATCACGTGAATAAACCGTCCCAGATCAGTTTTACCGTCGTGATTGATTTATGCAGTCGATCACTTATTAGTGAAGAATAATAAACGGGAGGGAAGAGGAGGCTTAAAAAAGAAGGGGGATTTAATTTCTTCCCTTGAAAAGGGGAGCTTACTGCAGGATTAACGGTACATGGTGCTGCTTCATTGGGAAGTAAATACAGTCAAAGTTCCTTTAACCCGTAACCCTTTAAGCCCTACGAGTGATCAGCATCAAATTTCTCCTTGTAATATCAATGCTTTGTAAAACAGAGTGGTCATGAGAATTATGGACATGATCACACAAGGTGAATCTAACTGATACTTCAATAAATTCTCCCCACTACATCCGCTGAAAACCTGTAGGGATAACAAATAGGAATTTGAATTTTGATGTGAGGGTTTAAAGGGCTGAAGTCCCAAAATTGACCAAGATCAATTTTTTCGTAACATGACCTTAAACATAATCAATTAAGAGAAAAGGTTAAGAGAATTCATGAAATGATCACATAAAGAAAAATGGTTTGATCTTTTATTCTCTCAACTAATTCTTTAGGGCAGTGTATGGAGATCAGTCTGGAGAATTTGTATGTGGACAAAGATAGGTGAAAAAGGGTCTGCAATTGGAGGTGGCTGGTTACCGGAATGACTTTTGACAGCAGAGAGAATTCAAAATGGGTTTCAGTAAAGGCGACTATAACTGGAGCTGTCCACATTATGACAGAGTCCCTTAAGAGAGCTTTTTGTCTGATAATTGACTCAGGCAAGAGTGAAACTTAATCATTCAACTACTGTCTGGATTATGACTGAGTTGTCTGCACTAGCCATGGCAGTGAAGCCAATTTTTGCTGCAGTCATTTTGCCAGCAGAATTAGCTCAGTTGGTACAGCAGTGGGCTGCAGAGTGGGAGGCTTGTAGGCTCCAAGGAGGGGGGGGAGGAGTGGGTAAAACCTCTGCCCCAAAGGGGTGCATTTTTCAGGTTTCAGGTATATGAAAGGGTAGGAATAACAATTTCACCTGCTGAAGTATATGAAAAGATAGGGAAATCTGTCATTTCAGTCAATAAAAAAGCTAACAGATGCATTTAATGGCTCTGAAAACGTTGAGAAAGCATCATGGTTTTGTGATTTATTCCTATTTTAAAGACGGTCTATTTACTGCAGTTCAAAGGGATGCAAAGTTCTAAACTAGGTATGTGAAAGGGGTACCATTTGCCAAAAGAAGGCATACAAAAGGGGTATCTTTTCTGTCAAACATGGTATATAAAAGGGAAAGGTGTTGGACCTCGGGGCGGAGCCTCCCCTTTTAAAACTTTGGTGAGTTCCCCAACCCTTGTGGGGGTTATAGGTTCAGTTAAACCAATACTCTGAGGACGAAGGTACTGCGTTTGCCCTTCATATGGCTCGACCTTCGTGGGGCTTGGATGACCAGACCAGATGTGTGGCCATCCCATCTCCAAGTAGGAAAAGTAAAAACAGTATCCTCAATTGGTACTTGCATGTTAATACATTGGAACTCAAAGAACAAAAAGTACTTTTTTTAAAATTACTTTGACTTCACAGTTAATGTGTGCTAACAGAAGAACTTAATATTCCTTTTTTAGACCCCTCTGATAAGAAAAGAGTGAACAAGGAATAAATCACATTTTTTAGACCACATATATAGCTCGGCCAAATGTTATAAAGTGTTAACCCAAAATGTCAATACACTGAACTTGGTGGTTCAATATGAAAGGGGGTTGCTAATTCCCACGCTCACTGTTGAAGTATAAAGTAAACTCTATGACACATACTGTTAGACTCTCATCCACCGAAGTACGTTACTACAGATCTCAACTAAAAGTGCATTCACTTTTTACCAGAACAACTAATTGGTATTTTGGCTGGTTGGTCGGTTATGGAAGCTGGTTGCAAGTTTAAGGTTCAACTGTTTTTGAAAGACTAACAACAGCTTTAATAATACATATCATTAAATTTTTAATTAAGTCATTTCTTAAAAGGTCTCCAAAAAGTTCTAAAGTAGTTACCTTAGAAGAGTTTAGCTCTCTTTGCAGCAATCTCTCTTTCTGTGCCAAACTCATAGTACTGGGGAGCCAGCTTGTAGAGCCAAGAAGGATCTATCTTTGTCACATCACGCATGTACTCCTTAGAAGTCTGAAGTACTTCATGGTAAACAACCCACTGAGGTGGTGTTTCAGTATATAGGACTGATGTTGGGTGGATAAACAAAGCATGGTCATCTCTCACGGTGCGATATGATCCCGAGGGGTGCAACCTGGCAGCATTAGCAAAGAAACCACTCACTATACACTGACAAATTGAATCAACATCTCCATCACAAGAGATCATTGGAACTTTGAATTGCAAAAGGAGCTTCTTGAACTGCTCTCGAATTTTAACAGCATGACAAAGTCCCTTAAAATTCAGGAAATGCTCGTGGCACCATTTTGAACTCTTTTTGTATTTCAGGAAGGCCTCATAGATGTTCAGCAGGGTGATGTGGTCTCCTTCGTACACAGAGAACTTCCTCTTAGCATTGTCAGCTGCTGCTTTCTGTTTACTAGGGCTGACAAAAATGTTCTGTATTTGCAGCATAGCAGCAATTGTTAGGATCTCTTCAGAACAACCAAACTCGCCTGAGGATAGAAGCATTTTTGCAATCATTGGATCTGTGGGAAATTCTGCCATGTTTGTGCCCAAGGGATCAACCAGTTTGCCATGTTCATCCAATGCTCCTAAGGCATACAAGAGCTCAAGGCCACGAATCATGTTCTGAGCAGGTGGACGGGCTGCGAAGTTGAAGCGGAGAACATTATCAATACCCAAGCACTTCAACTGCAGTAAAACTGATGCCATATTACACCTTTGCATTTCTGGCACAGTTGCTGGTTTTAGGGTAAGGAAGCCTTCTTCTGTATACAACCGGTAAACTTTTCCTGACCTCACACGACCTGCTCTGCCGGCACGCTGCTTTGCAGAGGCCTGTGACACAGGCACTACTACCAAGCTCTCCACTCCAACTTTGGAAGAATATGCACAGAGTTTGACAAACCCACAGTCAATGACATGAACAATACCACTGATGGTGATAGAGGCTTCGGCAATGTTCGTCGCAACCACCACTTTTCTGGTATTATGAGGTGTTGGTTTGAAAACCAGCATCTGCTCTGCATGTGGAAGACCACTATACATTGGAAGAACTTTCAGGTACTGAGATCCTTTGGGTAAAGCTCTTGCCCTTTCAATCAACTGTGAAACAACAGTTTCAACTTCATCTTGACCAGTGACAAAGGCCAGAATGTCACCATGAGGTTCCTCTTTGTGTATTCCCATCACAGTGTCTATTGTTGTTTTCAAGTAATCTGGAACAGGACTCAGTGTATAATGAATGTCAACAGGATATGAACGTCCCTTCACTGATAGTATTGCAGCAGTATCCTTGGTACTGTCATTTGTGATATTTGAATTGAAAAATTCCTTAAACATCTCGGCATCAAGTGTAGCTGAGGAGACAATGATACGAAGATCCTTTCGCTTCTTCTTTATCTTTTTCAAAAGCCCTATCATGATGTCGGTGTGAAGTGTCCTCTCATGTGCTTCATCTAGCATGATCACGCTGTATTGTGACAATAAAGGGTCACTCATGGTCTCCCTTAAAAGCACACCATCAGTCACAAACTTCACACGCGTACTTTCCGGATTACAGCAATCATCAAACCGAATAGAGTAGCCTATTTCCTCTCCTATGAAAGAGCCTCTCTCTTCAGCAACCCTCATTGCCACAGACACAACGGCTACTCTCCGAGGCTGCGTGACGCAAACTTTCCATTTTTCAGACGTCCATCCACTCTCGTGCAGATACTGAGGAATCTGTGTGGATTTTCCACAGCCTGTTTCGCCTACGATGATGACAGTTTCAAACTTTTCCAAGAGATACAAGATGTTTGTTCGGTGCATAAAGATTGGAAGCCTTTGTCGCTGAAGGTTGATCGACAAGGAGCTGTTGGGATTATAGACAACTGTATCAGAAGCATCGTTACTATTAACCGGTCTTTCGATCGCAATATCACTGCCAGGCTTTTCTGTATCTGGCTTCCAAAAGCGCGGTTTCCAGCCTGCGGACGCCATTTTGTGTCAACTGTTCGGGTAGGTACTTCATATATGAGTCGTTTTCGTCCGCTGGTCAAAAGAAACGCAGGCTCAAATTTCCACAGAATTTACTTTTTGCGCATCTTTTTTATGGAAAACCGCTTTCAGGCTTCATTTAGGGCTCTTGATTATGATCCCGGGAACGCGCGTGAAACGTGAATGTACAGTTGGAGGAAAGTTTTTGTCGTGGCGACATGAATTTATTCATCTACAACCGTTGCTGAAGTTCCTGAAACTACAACGATGGCTCCACCTCGTAAAAGAGTAACGGGCGATAAAAATAAAAGTAAGTTAGATGAACTTTGGGCTGTTTTTACGTGATCGTGCAATGAAGCTACGTACTGCAAGGTGAAATGATGCGTCTGAAGATTTTGCCAAATTTAACATGTTTAAAGTGCTTCAGGTAGCTTTTTTTTTATCAGAATCAATCGTTAAGCTTTCTTAAAAGGCACATACTTCTCAAATGTCTTGCTACATGAGATATGGAGAAGAACACCGTGGAAACGAACCTGATCAGTTGTCAAGAGCTGGGCGCTAAATTTCTAGTACAGCTTTTGAAATGTTTTACTTATTTTTAATACACACTGTTACAAATTTTAAGGGAGCAGCTAATGTTCTACGACCCGGTAACGTTTCAGTTATTTAAGCCTTTGGCAAGCTACTTAGTGGCAAATTATGCATTTGTTCGCCATACGAGTATAGATTAAGAAAAAGCAAATTACATAGCTGAGATGAAATTTGTTGAGCAGTAGACGTTGTGAGAGTTAGAAACAGGTGAATAATATTAAAATATTCAAACATTATCCATTATTTATAATTTTGCAGCTGAAAAAATATTCATCCATTTTGGGGTAAACATAACTTTATTAAAATTTTTATCCCAGAAGTTTAACATTTATTAATATAGTTTTTATTAGGACTAAGTCTGGCCCAAATTTGCCTTGAATTAACTGTTACAGTTTATCCAAAATGTGATAATCTATTTAATACTGAAAACAATGACACAATTTCCTGTACTTAGATGTTATGGGTGCTTCTCATTAAATAATAATGCAAAATATCTGGATTTTTTTTCGTGGAAAACATAAGAGGAGTGCTTCATGAGTTGGTGTGGAAGTAGTAGCCCTCTTTGACTATATTTTATGTCCCAATAATGATCAAGATTAATGTTATCCTTGTAATATCTGTACATAGCCAAGAAAAGAGGTTATGAGAATTACAAAAATGATCACCAATGAGAAAATTCCTTGATCTTTTATCAAATTCTCTCAACTAAGTTCTTAAAGAAATGTACTGAGATCATTCTGGAGAATTTGTTTGTGGATATTGGGACTTAAAGGGTTAAGATACCACAGTTCACTTGTCACTGAGATAATTCAGACTTGTCAATTTATTTTATCACAATATGTGTCACTGCTTAGATAAATTCGGATGGACGGATTGTTTGCCTTCCCAATTTATTTTGTCCTAACACGGTTATCTAGTTGTGCCTAACGGATGATCAAAATGGATTGACTGTAAATGTCAACGGATGAAAACGTTCAAGAGAGTTTGTTTTGACTGGAGCCGTTTAACGGTTGTCTAACGCTCTACATTTAGGGAAACGTTTGTCTACGGTTTACATCTAAGGACTTTTAACAAAGCGAACAGCTCAAATGTTATAAAACAAACAAAACCATTACTAGTCTTACACTCGCAATTTAAAAAAAAAGCGAGTCACAAAGTGCCGATTTCATCAGTCTTCGATGAGACAAGCATTAAAAAAATTATTTTCATGGTGAGCATTAATCGAGAGCAAAACTCAGGGATATAAACTTTCACTTTCTCATCGAGACGGAGAAACTCAGAATTCGAGTCCTTTATTATCGTGTGAGAAGCAAACCTAACGTCGCTAAACCTGTGTGTAAACAATTTTAATCGCCAGTCGTGGTGAACATTTTTTATTGTTTTACTCAAATGGATTTGTCGCTTGTACTTATTTTTACACCATGACTCTGTCAAGAGTTTTTCTAAAGTAACTGTTTTACCTGGGCCATTTTTGAACGGTCCGCACTTTGTGAATTGAAACCAAATAATATTATTCTACTTCAGTTCGAACGACAAAGACCACTTAATCATTTTAATGATTGCAAATAGCGATTAAAGGGAACGAAAGAAGATTATTGATCATTTGGGATCCCACCTCGCAGGTCGTAGCAATAACAAATTAGCATTTTGACAACCATTAATTGTTGCGTGACGAAACACGAGCACAAAGTTCTTGACATGACTTTGTGAGCAGTGTTTACTGCAGACCTTTATTTATGCAATGGCCATCAGCTTTCCCGTGTTTGTTTTATCCGTTTAAATTTATAAGATATTTTTAAGTCAAAATTAGTACAAAATACAAGCTCTCGAAATAACTGGACTTTGCCGAATAAATAAACATAAACATCGTTGTTATGAAAGTATAATAATTATAGTATGAAGGCCGTTGAGCGGATGCTAGTTTATTCTAACGGAATATAACGGATGCAAGTTTTTGCAAACAGTTATGCTGACCCGTCTAACGGTCTGATGCTAACGACTAACGGATACATGTCTCTTGCTACTTGTTACGCTGTCCGTTCTAACGGCCTCATGCTAACCTCTAACGGCTGGAGCTAAAACTAACGTTTTTAACGGATGCCTAACGCTTTCGCTTGTCTAACGGATAAGCGTTAAGGTACGTTTTCCCGTGCATGGTCACATATTTGAAATGGATTGACTGAAAATAAAACGTAAACAAGAGATTTTAATACCTACAGAAAATTACTGAAGACCAAAGTAAAAAAACAAAAAGATAACTGCAAAGCAAAATTTAGTCTTCTTTACAGATTTTACCCTTACATATTACTAAATTACATTTTAAAAGAAAAATCAACGATAAAAAAGTAACACGACGTTTTGACAACTCCATGTCATTAATATCAAATGCAAAGAAAATTAGCATGAATTGGTGATATTTATACAGAAAAAGAAAGTGTCAGGAATATGTAAAGTTAAAGGGAGGCGTGAAAATGGAGCAAACTAACGTTTTTATCGTTGATTTTTCTTTTAAAATGTATGTCGAAATTGATTGTTATCATAAATTATATTAGATAATATAAATCTCTTGCTGTTGAACACCTGTATTCACCACCAAAACCCTTGACATCTCAGATGCATCATTGAAAACAGCTAATCTTAACATCCTGCCCTCTTCAAATAGGTAGACACCAATATCTCGCGTAAGTTTTCTTTTTCTTTTGTTTCAGCTTCATTAGTGTACATTACCATACCCAAAGACAAAAGGAAAACAAAAATTGCCTAAGATAATGTTAACTACAACATATACACAACAGTAGTAAAACACTTAAGATGAGGAAAAAATTATTATTATCGTTATATTCATTTATTTCCAATTCCTTGATAATGGCATCACGAAGTCCCCAGAATGTTGGAACATTATCTTGTTAGTTTTTTCATGTTTATGTTTTCCTTAATCATTATTAATATTAATTGTCATTGTGGTTATTATTATTATTATTATTATTAATAATTTATTATTGCTATTATTTTTATAAAGATTATTTTATCTCACTAAATAATGTTGTCTTTGTCATTTTACAGATACTGATAGTGGTCATGGTAGCGCAAGAACCAAGCAAAAGGAGTCTGAACCAAGGAGATTTCCTTATATCAAGTGGCTAGTCATTCTCTCTGTTATTCTTCTGGCATCTAGTGTTATTTTTTACATTGTTAGAGCATTACATCAGCAGGATTTAAACTTAGAACAGAAAACAAAAACACAAACTGTTGAAACAGAGGTGGTTAAGCCCACAGAAAGGACAAAAAAGAAAGCTAAAAAAGAAAAATCACATGATCCACTTGCAGCTATAACTAACAGCTTTGATAAATCCATTGCAAAGGAGTTGGACAAAGCACAAAGCATTTTAGATAAAGGTCAAATAGGAGATGCACTGAGAAAGTTCGAAGGCCTTGTAAATAAGTACCCAAAGAGTCCAAGGGCATTGTATGGAAAGGCACAGTCCCTTGATAAACTGGCAGACTTGAAGCAAAGTAATGAAGTGTTACAGCAGAGTATAGAAGCTTATGGTAACGTGGTCACGTTGCCTGACTGTCCTCTCGAGTTGAAGCGAAGAGTGATGAGGCGACAGGCCGACCGGCTCAGTTTCCTTGGACGGATTGGACAAGCCGCTAACGTGCTGAAGAAACTATTAAATTTGTTCCCTGGAGACATAAAGCTTATGAATGAACTAGGAGTGCAGTATCTCCTGTCGGGAAGGAACAGGGATGCAGAAAGCATTTATAATCAGGTACAGTTAAAGCCATCCATACAACAACGTAGAGGCAGCTTGGCCGTGTGGTTGGAGCACTACACTTACAGTCCCAAGGCTCTAAGTTCAAGCCCCACCCTGACTGCTAGCTGGATTTGTTCTTGGTAGTGATAGTCTCAAGTTCAAGTCCTCGCAGTCAGACTTCTAATAAACCAAAGTTCTGTTAACAAATTCTCCAAACTGATCTCTATACATTTCTGTAAAGAATGAGTTAAGAGAATTTGTTAAAAGATCAAGGCATTTTTACTGAGGTGATCATTTTATTAATTCTCATAACTTATCTGTTGACAATGTATGGATATTGTCAGGAGAAAATTGATCTTGGTCACTATTGGGACTTAAAGGATTAAGCCCGCTACTAGTTGGGATTTCTTAACCTTGATTTGTCCCATTTGAATTGTTTGATTCAGTATGTATGAAAAGCCCTATAAGGGGAGAGAATACACTGGTTTATACTACTACATGAGAAATTTCCGCAGTTTGATTGGGTTAGAGCAGTGGTATTTCAGCTTAATTTGAAATACTTACATGTGAAAATTACAAACCTTTTGCGGGTAGTAGTATAAACAAATAATAGCATGATTTGTACGTGATATTTGGCAAAAATACTACTCATGATATTTCAAAATTGTCTCAAATTTCACTCGTCTAACGGCTCGTGAAATTTCGTATAACAATTTTGAAATATCACTTGTGGTATTTATGCCAAATCATGCTATTACCTGTACTAATTAATTTAATAATTTTTATTTTAATTTTACAATGGCAGTATTCAAGCACTTTTTTCTTGACTGTCTAAACAGAGGTCCAGTTATTTCCTCACTCTACAGCCTTGCTAAAATATGACTTTCTTGTGTCAAAAAACACCTGTTGATGTGATGTCAGGGGTCCTGATCTTAAGCATTGATGTGATTATTATTTTGTTCAATTAAAAAAAAATACCATAAACATTCAATTTTCTGTGACATTTCTAATCTAAGTAACGTAATTATAGTCTATGTTCACGTACATTTGTAAAATGATCCAATCACAGTATTCCTCTATTAAGTACTACTAATGAGTAGTAGTCCTTTAATTGTTAACCTAGATCTACATGTGTTTTCTCCTCTCAGGTTATAAACATGGATCCAACAAATGGTTTTGCAAAGTCGCATTTGGGTTTTATTCTTAAAACAGACCACTTGCGTTATGTTGAGGCAATTCCTCTGTTACGTGAAGGAATCTCAAGCGGCCATGCCGGGGCTGATGATGGGAGATTTTATTTTCATCTAGGAGACGCACTGACTCGGGTTGGAAAACCAGATGAGGTATTTCTCCAATAATTTTATTTATTCTTTTATTTTTCTTGTTTAATCTTATGGTATCAAACTGCTGTTTGTTAAGATGCCCTAAACTTTATGTTACAGGCTTACAAGGTGTATGCTGAGGCTGCAGGTAAAGGCATCTTTCTGTCTGCTCTACAACGCTCCCTCTACAATGCTGATACTCCGCTGAAAGCTCAACCTTTCTGGACGCCAAAAGAAACTGGATATTTAACGGCTATACAGTAAGTCAGTCCTATCAAGACACTGTGTATGGAACTGTACCCACCCCCATTAGCAATATTTCTGAGAGTTCAACTTAGTGTTTGTACATATTATAAATCATAGTTAAATCAGTTGCCAATAAGATGGGTGTGGGGAAAATGCATGTTGAAATGAGGGGAGCTGCATGGGAGCCCAGAACGTAACAATGACAACCTGTGAGTGGCAACCACCAGGCCCGGGGGGGTACTGCCATAATATGGGCTAATATGTGCCGCTGTGAAGGGTATGGTTTTCAAGCAGTTTACTCTAGAATAGGGTATATAAATCAGAACATTTCGGTCTAGGATAGGGTATCATTTTTCAGGAAACTGATCAGTTGGTTGAAGATTTTATCTAGACTAGGGAAACAGCTACTCTAGGATAGGGGGGATTTGGGGAGTTTACTCTAGTATAGGGTAGCAAAATTTAGCTGAACTAGCTCTGGTATAGGTTAAGGGTTCCAGGGTCCCTGCGGCACATCCCAACCCAGAAATTCCCAAAGTACACCCCCTCCCTGGGCCACCAGGGAATGTGACACTGAGAACCTTAGTGAAAAGTATCACAGATACTTACCAAGAAAACCATCCAAGGGGAGGGGTGGCTAGTGAAAAAAAAAGGGCTAAAGCTACTGTAGGCGAAGGCAACGTGATCAGCAAAGTAATTGACCTCAGCAAATTGAGCACTGTAAAATTAATAGAACCCTGCAAATGCCTAAAGACCACCCCATGCATGATTTTTGATGGAGAACAGTAGCTGCATTGTCTTGTGTTTAACCTAGCCTACATTACATTTAGCCACGTGCAATTAATATTATTGTTTTAATTATTCTTAACACCTGGTGTCGCTTCTGTCAGTCCAGTCTGGTAACAGTAAATTTATGATGATCTATTTGGAAAAGCTGTGTTGTATTCAAAAAGATGCAAGTTGTGAGAAGTCACATCTCACTCTGGCTGATGAAAAACCTTTTGAAGAAGCTTTATACTTTCTTCTTAACAACCATAACTGACTTAATATATTGTGCCGTTAGCCTGAGAAAACACCCAATATTTCATGATACCGCCTCTGGTTTCCCCTGAAAATGATGTCTGAGGAACGTCAGTGCAGAAATTCCATACCGATGATGTGTCGACACTACCCTGATCTGGGCATTAGTGACACATCACCAGTTGAAAATTTGCTTCATCCAATCAGGATAGTGATTTCTCATCCAGGGATGAGGAATTTCTGTGCTTATTCCTCAGACATCATTTTGCAGGGTATCTGCTGGTGACATCACAAAATATTGGCTTTTTTCTCAGGCTATTGTGCCAAAATTAATGGTGGGGGTATGAAGTTGCTTAAATTCATTTTGAGAAATAATGACTGTGGGCTTACTTGGCAAAATGACCTGGTTACTTTTTGAAAACCTGGTGAAAAAATTCTTCATATTGCAATCTGGTTAAAGGAGTTAATTAGTATCAGCTGCCGGTCTCAATTTAGACTTTTCAGGGCTTCTGATTATTCGCGCGGTCGCGGACCCGCGAAATTCAGGTATTTCCGCGAAATTCCCAAAAAAACACGAAATACCGCGAAATCCGCCAGAAATATTTCCAAATACGTGTCGGCAAAACACATTTAATACTTATCTTGGCTATTAGACCTGTACTATTCACCTCAAACATCCAAATTTATCTTGAAACTTCGTCACTGCAACGAGTAAACAACGTCTCAAAACTACCAGGCGTCTTAGATGAACGTTGCGAAAAACTGGGCACTAACCATAATGTTAACAGCTTTAGCATTCGCTCATTTCTCGAGCGAACTGTTGTTGAAAGAGCAAGTGATTATCCCTGTTAAAAAAAACCTTAAACAATGCTGGTCATATCGACGCAAAATTGATCGATTTTAGCGAAATTTGCCAAAAACATCCAGCGTAATCGGCTGTTTTTTACTGACTGTTTCTTGGCGAAGTTTCCCCCAAAAATTTCCCGTGAAATCGGCCGATTTTTCTAAGAATTCGCCCCAAAAATCCTTCGAAATTTGACTTTTTCCGCTAAAATCCCGCGAAATCGGCCGATTTTTCTGCAAATTTTGACTTTTCTCCCGCGAAAATCACGTGAAATGGGCCGATTTTTGAGCGAATTTTGACTTTTTTCCCGCGAAATCGGCCGATTTTTCCACGAATTTGCCCCTGAAAATCCCACGAAATTTTGCTTTTTTTCCGCGAAATATCAGAAGCCCTGACTTTTACAAAAACATTCAATGTCACACAGTTTTACAAGTCTTTTCACTCACTTGGGTTGTTCTTAACTCTCGCCTTAGACAGTTAGAGTGACTTACAAAATTTGACCCTGTTTTTATTATTATTATTATTATTACTGATAAAAAGAGGTCAACTTCTTAAAAGTCTTGACTCAGTTGTGTTAAGAAAGAAAAGCTGAACTTGGAGCGAAACAAGGTATTATAGAAACCAGGAGCCTATTACTCCTGTCGAAATTGTTGTACTTGCGGCAATGCTACTGAGCCAAAATTTGAACCATTCTCCCACCTAGGCGGAGACTGATTGACTGATTGTTGGATTGATAATTTTAACCTGGGGTCAATTTAATAAAACTTTTACAAGCGTAATTTTCAAGTGTAGCTATTGTTTTCAGACTCTGTTTAAAACAGTGGCTACACTTGTAAATTACACTTGTAAAAGTTTTATTAAATTGACCACTGCATTAAACCACCTCGCGGTTTAAAACAACCTAACCTGGTTAAAAATTCTATTGTTCTTGCTTGATTTGCATAACCCAGTTAGAACGGAGTCAAGACTGTAGAAAACCTGGTCACACTCGCATTTTTTAAATGAATTAACCTTAATAAGTTAATTGGAAATAATTCGGTTAAGTCCCCTAATGTGGCCGCAGCCAATAAGTTCCTGATCGCAACTAGGGCTTTGTGGATTGAGAATTTGAGTCAATATAAGATTCTGTAAATAAGGGCCAACCTACCCCTTCCCGAAATCCAACATATTGCCCTAACTATGATTCAATTACATGTAAGAATATATTAATGTTGGGTAATGGTAGGAGATTTTAATATGGTGATTAACATTTGTATTATGATTTTGATAAATTTTAAATTAATCTAATGGTGAAGTTCCAAGTTTCAAGTATATTAATTTGTAATATTCACACCTCACTGAAGTTACAGTTAATAAAATACTTATGCACCTATCAATGTCATGCCTGTGGGGGGGGGGGACAGGGCATGGGGTGGGGATTTGATTGTCTTGGTTGGCCCTGGGGTAGGGCATTTGACTGATCTTGTTCTCCCAGGGGAGGGGATATTTGAATCTTTCGACATATTTGACAGCCGACTCAGACGAAAAAGACTGAGACCGAACATACTGTATGTTTCCCGCTTCCACGCTTCACGCATGTGCCATATGGTCTCGAAAGATTGGGACATCTTTGAGGCCAATTGGGAACTAGCGAAAGCTGAGTGGATTTCACTGTTTTGTCTTCAAATTTTGTTTGTTTTAGCGTGTTTCTGATCAATTGAACCTCTTAAGATACTGTGGTATAAAAGTAAACGGACGTAAAGAGAAACCAATTCGATTCTTGCAAGTACAATAATTGTATGGCTCATTCGCTACAATCACTGTATAAAGCTTGTAAAACTGACTTTCTTTGTACCTAAACTAAGAATGGTATATTTAAATGTGGACTTTCTCCTGAAAGGTTTCTGTATTCTATGCAGTGTAACACGAATTATGGTTTAAACGTATAATTGCAGCTGTAACAGGAACGTGTATCTTTGGTGATGCAGCAACGTTTATAAATAAAGATTGGAGAGTTTTATTTGGAGATATTTTCATTGTGCCTTTCTTGGGTTCTGCTTTGGGATATTTGATAGCAATGTGCAGCCCGGGGTGGGGAAATTTGGTTGCATTTGACTGGAATGATTTGCCTATGGGCAGGGAATTTGACGGCAAATTTTTGAAAAATGTCAAATCCCCACTCCATGCCCTGCCTCCCTCCCCCCCTCCTGCCCCAACCGCTTTACATTGATAGGTGCATTAATATATTTGCATTAATTACTTTTTTAATAATTTCATTGTTAATTAAATTAAGTAATAAATAATTATTATTATGATGATAACAATGAAATATGAGTTAGTTAAAATATTATTATTAATTTTATGCTGTGGACAAATTCAATATCACTGTTACAGTGCATGTTTATTGTTATAATATATTTTCAACTATGGAAATTTGATATCATTCCTTAACTAAATATTGTAAGTTACTGTATGGAATGTTTATTATATGACTTTGGTAATTATGATGATAGTTACTATGAGTGTGATTCAGATGATGATGATGATGATAAAATTAATAAGATTATAGTATTATCAATATTGGTATTACAATAATATTACAAACTGTAACATAATTTTCATAAAAATGATACCAGGAAACTTGAAGCCAACTGGAAAGTAATCAGAGATGAAGGATTGTCTGTACTTGATAAGAAAACTGGAGGGTTTATACCTGAGGAAGAGAATCTACGCCAGCAGGGAGATTGGAAACAATTTACTATGTACCAGCGTGGCAGGAAGAATGCAGCAGCTTGCCAAAAGACCCCACAAACTTGTGCTATCATTGATACTATACACGATGCTACCAGCTGTAAGAGAGGACAGGTAAACTCTCTCACATTGTTTAACCCCAAATAAAGTGAATTGCATTACCCTACTTCCTATACTTTGATAAAAATCAGATCAATTTAGGTTTCTGGGAAACTGCCCACCTACTCCTCCCTTAAGCTAACATTAACACTTACTTCTTACTTAGGGCAAAATGATAGCTTAGGGGAGGGTAGCCTTCCACGCAGGCATTTTTAGGGGAGCTTGTATTTCGTCCCTCCCCACAAACGCCTGCTCAACCGAGGACAACATTCCTTTCCCACACTTAGCCAATCACATTGTACTTTCCAAATTCTGGAAAGTTGACCTTGACCGCAGGGTAACCCGATAATTATGCAATCTGCATGAAACTTTGAGAAACCTTCATGACCTCTAATAAATGTTAGTCTCAGAGCAGCAAAAGTAAGATTTACTCAGTTAGAGTTTAGAATTTTCTGTGCACTGCATAACCTTTGCGAAGGAAAAAAAAGAAGGAAAAAGGTACCTCTAGGATCACGTTCTGGGTCATGTTTTTTCACTAGGGTCACGCTTTTTCACTATCACGAGTTTATGAGTCATGTTTAGCCTGTGAACACGTTATTTAAAAGCCGTTGATTGGTCACTTACCACGCAAATGTAACAATGGAAAAGGAATGTTGTCCTCGGTTGAGCAGGCATTTGTTGGGAGGGAAGAAATACGAGCTCCCGTAAAAACACCTGCGTGGGAGGCTAAGGGGATGGGTAGGTGGGCAGTTTCCCAGAAACCTAAATTGATCCTAAAAATCACTAAATTTTAATGAGAGGGCACATACCAAACTGAAACCACCTAGTAAGCTTGTTTGGATTTGAAAAGAACCTGTCTGCCAAGTAGGAGGCTGCTGGTTCTAAACCTAGCCAGAGCAACACTCAAGGTCTTTATTTAAATAACTGAGCAGAAAATGCTGCCTTTGTGAAGACATCTGCAAACAGTTAGACTTTCTAGTCCTCTTGAATAAGGACAATAAACTGTGGGCCCTGTCTCACAACCCTTGCATCTACAAATTCTGTGGGATGATGAAGAACCCATGCTCTGTCCATAAAAGTAGGGGACATAGTCCCTGGTGTGGTGGTCCATGTCTCATTGGGGAGAGACTGTTACAGGCCCACAGTACATAGTTGGTGTCAAGTGTCGTTGATTACTGCTTCAAATTTCTGATTTAAAGAATGTTGGAAATCATGTCAGTTGCTAATTTTAGAAAGGAGAAACACAGTGTTCTTATGTCTGCAGCCTACTCCCTCATTTTTTCAATCATTCTTTCCTATAGATCAAGTATTCCGTGATGCTTCCAGGAACTCATGTTTGGCCACATACTGGTCCCACAAACTGCCGCTTACGCCTTCATCTTGGACTTGTGATCCCCAAACATGTAGCCATCAGGGTCGGCAGAGAAACAAAGTAAGGCTTACAAACCCTAACTATACCTATAAACATGTCAGTCACCATGTTTAAAAATGTAATATCTGGGTACCGTAAATCCTCTATTCAACACCTCGAGGAGGGGGGGGGCCAAATAGAGACCGGGGGGCTTATTTAATTTAGCAAAGAAGATGATATCAGTACTCCATAAAGAACTAGAATGAAAAGTGGAAAAGCTCAAGTACAAGAAGTTGGAAGTCACGCAGCTGAGGTTCGAAAACAAATCAGAACTTCCAGCTGGTGAATAAAGCATCCTAGATCAGTCCAAACAACGGTCTACAGTCGCAATAGACTCCTGCGGGAGCCTCCTGACAGTTGTGATTGATTAATACAGTCTATCATTTATCAGCAAATATTAATAAGGGGGAGGGGAGGGGAGGGAGGGGAGCTTAATAGGGGATTTATTGTACATATGTAGTTAATAAGTAAAGATGAAATGTTGAGAATGTCAAAGGCTTATGAGACAAAGAAGATCTCCTGGAGGGGGGTACACCCCAAGGGGGTACTGCCATATTTGGGCTATATAGGTATGTGCTGCTCTGAAGGGTATGGTTTTCAAGCAGTTTACTTTAGGATAGGATATATAAATCAGAGCGTTTGGGTCTAGAATAGGGTATCATTTTTCAGGAAACTGATCAGTTTGTTGAAGATTAGTTTTTATCTAGACTAGGGAAACAGCTACTCTAGTATAGGGGGGATTTGGGGAGTTTACTCTAGTATAGGGTAGCAAAATTCAGCTGAACTAGCTCTGGTATAGGTTAAGGGTTCCAGGGTCCCAGCGACACATCCCCACCCAGAAATTCCTAAAGTCTAAAGTACCCCCCCCCAGGGGGTATACTATAGTGGGTTTGTTGGGTTTTCCACTACTGTGACCTGGGAACCCTTGGTCGACTGTACCAACACATGTTCAAGTGTACTTTTTTACCCTATTCTCTATGGTTAGCTCCAAAATATTCTTGAAATAATCAAATAATACTTCAAATAACAACATCATGTAAATGGCCTTACTAGAAACTGCTCTAAAAATTAACAGATTAATAATTTTTTTTACACCCATTTCATCAACAGAACATGGGAAGAAGGCAAGGCAATAATCATTGATGACTCATTTGATCATGAAGTGTGGCACAATGGATCAAGCTTTAGACTTATTTTAATTGTGGACTTTTGGCATCCAGACTTGACAGCCAGACAGAGGGCTTCATTGTCACCAATTTAACTACAGTTTTTATTTATTGATAAGAAAATTTAGGCATGCTGTAGACGTCAAGTCATTTTATTTTCGGCTATATCACTGACCTAGTCATTATCTGAGTAGGAACTTCTCACGTGAATGAAGAAGTGCGCCAGATGGCAAAATCCTGTTACTTCAACAGAGAATTAACCTGCTTTCTGACTTTGTGCTGCACTCCACCATCTGAATGCCTGGAACAGGCTAAAAAAGCATGAATAATGAAATCAATATAATTTGCAATGGCCAGTATTAATAATACTATTCTTTGAAAAAAGTTTTTTTTTAATATTAATATTATTGGCATAAAGGTGGAAAGCCGGACCTACAACTGTATCTTCCCTTGATATATAATATAGAATCTTTAGTTTACAAAACAGTGAAACTGGTATATGTAGTTGCATAGAGTTATGTTTAAGATGTTACATGGTAACAATTTTATCAATGGATCTTAGGCATTTTATCTACTTGGCTGTTGCTACAGTACGTTATAATCACATTTTTTTGAAGTTAACTGTAGATGCTCAATCATGCCTTTTAACAAATCTTAGATTTATCTTTAAATTTTTATTATTTGTTGATATTATTAAATTTACAAGCATTTTAGTAATATTTGTAGTGTATTCACTGAGTTTGAATGAGGACGAGATTAAGTCTTATGGCGGTTAAAGGAACCTTTGAGGCTGAATCAGAAATTTTTTAGGGGGGGAACATTAATTTTTAAGTGAATTCTTCAGGGGTTCACATAGAGTTTGTCCTAATTTTTTGAGAAAAGTACTTTAGCATATTTGTATTAAGGAAGTCTTAAGGGGTGAATGCAACATTGTTGCATTGTTCAGGGGTAAGAAAAACTGCTTATTACTCAACTAGAGGAGTTCAGCAATTGAGATTAATACAACAGTCCCTTATCTTGAATTTTTATCTGCTTATTTCAATATCTTAAGCTTTGTCAACTTGAATCTTATGTTTGGCATAAATGGGATTCCAATCCTCCACTGCAATATTGGAAAGATCAAGTAGCCTTTGCCAGGGGCACCCAGCGACAATTTTCGGAAAAATATCTGTTCGGAAGATGATTTGAGATCTAGAATTTTCGGAACATTTGTTGTAAAATTTCTTGCTTGCCTCCTTCTCCTAGGATTTTCGGACATCTAAAAAATGGTATAATTGCCTATTTTTAACGGATTTTTACCCTAAAAGGGTCACCTAGAATTTTCGGGAGCCTTTTTTCTGGCTAAAATTTTCGAAAAGTTAAGTTTTGATCCCTATAATTTTCGGATCACTTGACTTTCAGCTAGGAAATCCGAACAGATGAAAAATTTTCAGGGGATAAAAACATGCCTATATCTACCGTTTAAATACTAAAATACGTTTAACAATTCTATGTTTAAGTGGTTTTGAACTATATTCTCGTTGGGTGCCCCTACTTTGCTTGCTGGGTCATGACATTCTCAGACAAAAAGAAAACATTTCTTCAAGCACAAACCTTGGGTGCCACTTGTAATGCTATGCATATTCTGGATGCCCTGTAATGTTGTTTTTTGGGGGAGAGGGGCAGTCACCATTTTGATCTTACGGTTGAGTTCAGTTTATAATATGGTGACAGAAGTGGGGTAGTTCCTGTACATATTTATTGGTTTACGACTGACTGCTTGGCTCCCTGCAAGTTTTTACTTACTAATAGGGTACAGTCTTAGCCTGTGTGCAAGCTCTCCATTTGGGGAATACTGTGGAAAGTCATGTGAGCATCAACAAGACAGGAAATGCAAGAGTCAGTGAGGGGTGGCCCTCACCAATAATATGGACAGCTTGCTCTCAGGCTAGCACACTCGTGACTTGAATACTGCACTAAACAAACATTTTAGTGGAAATATCGGTACTTTAATTTTCATCTCCTGTTTGTACCATAAATATGCAAAGCAGTAAGGAAACACCAGAGCATTCACTGCAACCGTTATTTTCCATTTACAAACCAAAGTGTTTGCAGTTCACCGTTCAAGATTCTCATTGTAAACTTTGTACGAAAAGCTACTTCTCAAACAACTACAAGTAAAAAATGGTGAATTCACCACATCACAGATTGCACTCTGAAAAGGCAAGTAGATGAAAAGAAAACATAAAGGCATTATTTCTTTGCCAAAGCATGCTAGGGTATTCTTTTGTTGGCAGCAAGTTGGGCAAAAACATCTACAAATTTAAAAATGTGTGTAAAACCGTGAAAAAACATCACGCAAGTGCCAAGTCCACCACAGAACGGCCCTCAAAAGACTTCAAAGAAATCAAACAATAGCTCTTTTATTTTGCTTCCAAACTCTTTACAACACAGCTGCACCACTTCCTGCTCGACAAGTGTTCATGTCCTGCATAAAACGCCAAGTATCTGTGTCAGGATCATAAACTTCCACACTGGAGAGTCTATGTGCTCCATCAAATCCCCCCAGCACAAATATCTTGTTGTCATAAACTGCCACTGAAGGCCATGCTCGGGGTGTGTTCAAGGGTGCTATAGGCTGCCACTGATGGGTCTGGGGGTTGTATCTTTCGGCGAGATCAAAATAATGATCTGTACTTCTGTTGCGGCCACCTAGCGCATAGATGTATCCGTTAATGGTTGCCAGTGTCATGCCTGACCGTGCTTTTTCAAGTTCAGTGACAAAAGTCCAGGTGTCGGAATCAGGATCATAGCATTCAACACTTGCTCTGTCGCTATGCACTCCACGGTCATAGCCCCCTGCAATGAATATCTTCCCTGCAATAGAAAAGCAAACAACTTGCTCTTTCAATAATACAAAGCATTTAAAAAGTGTCTGAGATAACATGGGCAGATTTTTGTGGTCCACGGGCACCAATTTTTGTGTGAAATTTTGTATTATTTTTAAAGAATAATAACTATGTAGTTGGCAAGTGTTCCTTTTTCTACAGCAGCGTGACAACAATGTTGACATGTCTGGTCTAATAGTTAACACATCACACATTGGATCTTTAGATCTGGATTAAAGTCTTGCCATTGCATAGTTTCTTTGGGTAGTAGAGTCTCCATCCACCCACTTGTAAATGTACAGTGTTGCTGTTTCAATGAAGGTTGCTTTTAGGCATTGGGAATTGTGCACTGAGAAGCTATTGTTTAGTGGTCACTCAAGCAAATCATTGCAGTGAGCTTGGTATACCCATCGCCCAAATTTCCAATGACCAATTGCCAAAGCAACCGTTTACTGGAGGTAACCATGGAATAGCATCCAATACTCCTAGGGCCCAGTTCAGACGTCGTGCTTCTGTTGTCAGAAGCGCAGCGTCTGAATCAAACTTTTGAATTAAGTTCGGCAAGCAATTAAGTTCGACAAGCGCTGCCGTGCTACACAGCTCTGGCACGGCAGCGATTCAAACGTCATGCTTCTGCCGCGCTAAACAAAATACATAAATTATATTAAAGTATTTTGGCAAGACTGCGTTCCCATGGGGAGTTGGAAGAAGAATTGTTACGAGGCATCAGTAAATCGTGAATTTGGTTCGACTCTGGCACGACGTCTGAATCAAAGTTGTTTTCCTGCTGTGCTACAGTTGAACCAAATTACAATTAAGTTCGGCACGGCAGAAGCACGACGTCTGAACTGGGCCTAAGTGCTTTATTCTACAGAAACTGCAATAAGCCCTGGCCATCTGGGCCCATTGTTTGAAGCATGATTTTGCAATTGTGTTGCCTAGGTTTGATAATAGTCTAATACTTTGCAAAATAACTCATGGTTGCAAGGTTACTTCAGGGAACACTGCACTAAATTTTTTCAAACTTTTTACAATGAAATCTTGCATTACAACAAAACCTGTGAGGTAACTCTTGATCATTTGAAAAGCTATATCAAAAAGAGTGTTTCATCCAATGCACTTCTTGTTGTCCACATATCAGATAAAACATGGTGTTCTGTTCTGTTGGTTTCTTTCTCCTAGATCTGGAGTCCCAAAATCACAGCACATTCTTACAAGGCAAAGGACCCCTCCCATTACGAACATACCCTCAAAAGTTCAGAAATTCAACATCTGAATCACGATCATTTTCCTCTCCTTAAAGGGCCTCAAAAGCTGATTCAAAGTATGATATGTACTATATTCAAAATAGCCTGTGAGCAAGCTCTCCACGGTGCTCTGACGGCAGGGAAAGCTTGCCACTATGTCTCTGGAATTGAATATCTCCATCGAAAACGCTGATGCAAAATGCTGGTTGGCGGGGAATGTCATTAGCAATGACGTCACTATCCTAGGAACGTGTTTTTCAATGTCTGTTTATGTTCGCACTTGTTTCCGCATCACACTGATTGGTGGAAATCTGACAGCTCAGTTGACAGGGAGCCACAGGTGAGTTAGAGGTGGAATTCAAATTCCAGAGACATAGTAGTAAGCTCTCCTTCCTTTTCCTGTCCCACTACCAGAGTGCCCCGGAGAGCTTGCTTGCAGGCTATATTGAAAAAAAATTAACTATAGTCATAAAACTTGACATCTCAGAAATTAAAATAGCATGGTCAAACCTCCCTGTATTATCACCTTTCATAAGCAATCACCAATTTGAAACCTTCAAAATCTGTTTTCTGTCAGTTACTGTAAATCCTCTATTAAGCCTCTCAGGGGGCTTATTTATTTCAAGCCCATCGAGCTGGGGGGCTTCTCCAATTATAATAGAAAAGCCGATGGTATCAGTTGTCCATAAAGAACTAGAATACAGAGTGGAAAAGCTCAAGAACAAGAAGGTTGGAGGTCATGCAGCTGAGGATCAGTCCACACGAAGTTTTACAGTCATGATTGATTAACACAGTCTCTTATTTATTCGTGAAGAGTAACTAGGGGAGAAGAAGTGGGGTTAATAGAGAGGGAGGGCTTATTAGAGGGAGGGGCATATTTGAGGCGGGGGGGGAGGGCTTAATAGAGGATTTACGGTAATACAGTGTAGATAGAACCTTATGAGAAAAACCACAAGGTAATGTGCAAATCTTCGCATTTTGGATGGTTTCTTGCAGGAGGTTCGACTATTTTACAGTTGGGCTCATGACACAAACCGTCACAAACAGCAACTCCTGCTCCGGATCTCTTTCGTCGCATGCATTGCACAGTACTCCAGTGATCTGTTTTTGGGTCGTATCTCTCAACATAGTTATAACTGCAAGTTCTGTCTTCACCGCCAAGGGCATACAGGTAGCCATTTAATGCCGTCACTGCAACAAACGACCTCTGAATAGCAATGTCAGCTAATGAAATCCAATGGTTTACAGCTGGATCATAACATTCAACATGTCGCACATACATGGTGTCATCATGTGGGGTGCTAACTGCACACTCTCCACCCACTACATAAAGCAAACCATTGAGACTGCAAGCACCAACTGCAGTTCTAGGATATTTCATGCTTGCCAATAAGGTCCATTGGTTAGTTAGGGTATCATATCTTTCTAAGCTCGAAAGCTGGCAATCAACGGCGTTTCGACCACCGATCGCGTAAACAGCTTGCGGTTGAGCGCGTGGAAGTGTCATATATCGCGGGAGATTGCGGGCACTTTCGTTAAGCACTTTGGCCAGAAAGAGTTGGCAGTCGGCATTGTTCTTGATGATTTTCGAAGGAAAAACTCGCGCTTCCAGGAACTCAAGAGTTAAGAGAGGAACTCTTACATTGGTTAACAATTCAACTGCGTAATCCTTACGTCGGCAAAAATCATGCAAAATCCACGCTTCGACAGCTTCGAACACTTGGTTTTCAGATCGAACCTGAAGAAGGTCTTCCCTCAAGAGATTCCGCAACGCTTGCTTGGGTAGTTGTAAGAATTCATCACACTTGACTACATCCAAGAAGTGTTGACGAACAAAACGATAGGCAGCTTCCTCAAGTTCGGAGCAAGAATACAAATCGGCGAACGCCCGAATCCCAAGACAGTTCGATGCATCAAGGTGTGTCTGAAGAAAACCACAACAAACAGTTCTGAGGCTTTGCAAGTTCAACAGGGAAGCGGCGGATAGCAGCGCCTGTACGTTCTCTACCGTTACATCGATGGAGCCTGTATAAGCAAAATTCAGTAAACTTTCCATCACACTCGCTTCTACCCCTTGTAACTTTATATCTTTCATGCCACTTTCCAACATGCCGTTTGTAAACATTGCTCGCAAGTAAGAACTCGCTCCCGCCAGCACAATTTTATGCGCGGGAAATTCGTGTCCATCCACATGCAAGACAACATCGCAAAGCTCGCCTTTCCTTCGAAGATCGTTCATGGTTTTTAACGCATCGTTAGAATGCAGAGGGATGTTAAATCTGCGATGCGACGCCATGGCGTACTCCTCGGTATTAATATTTTTCCCTCTTCGAATATCACGTTCGAAACATCATTTCAGGTTCCTTGTTTTGCTCGTTTTTCCTTTCGTAATGACCAAAATAAGACGCCATCTGATTGGTTCGTGTGCGTAATGAGCCAAAATAACAACACAATTGATTGGTTCGTAATCAACTAATTTTGTGCATTGCCGCTGGACATTTAGAAACCAACTGTTGTCTCGGGAAAAGTGCGACAAGGCTTCACTAACGACAAAAAATTGGGTACGGTAACTAAATAAATAAACTAGAAGCTTTGAGAGCAAGTACTGTTTTTGGGACCTACTGGTACAAATAAACTCCCTTGCCGGGAGCATAATATTACCGGAAATGAGATTGCAATCTGATATTATCGCGAAAATATGAAAGAGCCAGTATCTAAAGGGAGTTGACGTTCGACGTTTTTCTCTCAATGTCTTTTTGCGAGGATGCGGCTGGATGCTCTTCCCTGAGGTCCATAAACCTTTTCTTTTATATACCAGGCATTAAAATAAAAAGGTACAACTCTCATTCTGGATCGGGGGCTAGGGTCGGAGAGGAATACTTTATTCGGCCTTGCTTCAACAATGATAGACTTTCAATATATTGTGAAATTTCGAAAATATTGAAGTCTAAAGGAATCAGCACATGCCCCGGGGCAAATATTTTTAAACACCTTTCTAAGAGCCTTATACACGGAGGGGTTCATTTTAGCTAAGGGCAAGAGAGGATCTTCCTCGCGTGAAACCTCCTCCCTCGCGCGCATAGTTTATCTCGGGCGTGCCTGATGTATGGCGTTGTCTCTAACCAGTGAGCCAGGATATCCTGGCCTTACCTTTCGTGTAAGAATAGCTAGCTATTTTGTAATTTCAAGTTAAACGGAAAAAGTCGATCTACCAACTGGTATAAGACTCTAAATACTCATTGCATTGTCTCCGGGGGGGATGAGGGACTAAACAAAGTTTTATACAGGAAGGCTCCACCTCGAGGATAAACCCCTTGCCCTTTAATATACCATTTGTGACAGAAAATTCACCCCTTCCTTATACCTTCTATTGACAAATGCTACCCATTTCACATCAGCAGTTTAGAACTTTTCATGATCATCCCTTCACTGCTGAAAATGCGCTGTCTTTAATATATGAATAAATCACAAAACCAGAACGTTTTGTCGACTCTATCACAACCATAAAACACGCCTGTTACAAACTGAAATGACAGATTTCCCCACCCTTTCATTTCACATACTTCAAAGTGTGAAATCCCTACCCTTTTATATACCTGAGGATGGTGCTCCCTCCGGGCGGAGCCTCCCCGTACGTATACGCAATTATAGGGGGTACCCCGGGGCCTTGTCTTGTCTAGTCCTCTCTTGCATAAGCCTAAGTAATCGTGTAACGGGGAATAGACATACCACATGATTTTTCTCACTGGTTTATAACTAATTTCAAGGCTTGATCATTAGCGGTCAGCGGTCAGCGATGATGATGGCCGCGTTTTTTGAAGCTGGATAGTTTGCGTTATTTGTTGCCTTTTTGTGTCTTTAAATACTTACGTTTTTTTCGTGTAAGAGTTCCTGTGTAAAAGTTCCTGTTGTCTTTTATTTGAATATGTCAAAGAAAGGAAAGAAGCAAGACAGCACTTAAAAAATATTATCTTCCTCAGTATTGACTGTGTGCGTGTGTGTGTGTGCGTGCGTGCGTGTTTGTGTTTTAATGAATAACAAAACTACAAAAGAATAAAGTCAATCTTGTAAAAGGGGCATAATTAGTTTCACTATAATGTGCCCTTCTCCATTCTAATTTTCTTCTTTTATTATTATTATTATGTACACGTAGTTTAAGCAACTTTGTACCAATTGATATTGTACAACTAATGTATTATTGATATTGTACAACTATTGTATTATTGTACAACTAATGTATTATAGGATGGAGTAAAAATAAAATACAAATACAATACAAAATAATAACGGAAGGTAAATTAGCGAGCACAAAATAGAATATATCATATATACAGGAGCCGATTATTCGGCTCCTGATATATACCAGCTGCGGGGGCAGCGAAAGTGGGGTCGAGACATGGGCGGGACAGAGGACAGTTCTAGAAGACTGCGCCTTTCGGCCGGTTGCAAAAGGTTACTATACTACTTTTCTCTTTATAACTTCTTAAATGTCTTCATGTGGTGAAAGCCTGCATAAGGGAGCTTGAGCAAAAGCGTTTTTAGAACCACGTCAACCGGAAATGAAGCCTTTTTATTGTTAATATGCCTTGACGATAACAGTTTTGTATTTAGTGCTTTAATTTTTCACTCAGTATTGAGACGATGAATCAAAGCACTAGCTGCCGGCCCAAGAATCCAGTTGACGTACGTCGCTCAAAGACGCCGATGCCTGTGGGCGGAAATTCTTTGGTGAATATTTCATAACCACACTCTTTTTTTATAAGAATGTTGTTTTTCCGGCCCAGGATGAATATTCTTATTTTTCGGACGATTTTAGGCTGAAAATATTCTTGTGTTATTCTTAGATTAAAGCTTATGACATTTCCGTTTTAGAATATATTGGGGAGTATCAATAATAGTCAGCGCAGGTTTTTTCGTTTCACCTCTTTCCTAGTTTTCCCTTTAGAGAATGAAATAAGTTGAAAACATATAATTGTAATGTATTTACAGCTTTGGAACACACAAAAATGTATCCTGGGCTTTTCAATATCTCAGCCTGGTGTTTATTCTTAAAATATTCTTAAAATTTCGCAAATTTCAGCCTCGATATTCTTATAAAATATATTCTTGTTGAAAAAAAAGAGTGTATGGTAGGTATGACCATTAAGATAACACATCTTTGCACAATTACGAGTAAATTTGCGGTTTTTCTTTAATTTTATCCGACTACCAGCACTTTTAGGAGTTAAAGCCTCTAGTTTCCTAATTCGGCGCTGATGCGTCCGATCACTGTACTTGTTGTCCATTCATTACGTGCCGAGATTTTAAAGTAGCAAAAAAAAAATTCTTCAGTCGAACCTCTACGAGCAACCACCTCTCGTATGCGACCACCTACCTATCAAAAACACCAAAATTTTCCCTGTAAAATCTCATTGCTGGAACCTCTCGTAAACATATGGTAAACGACCACCTCTCGTAGGCGACCACGACTCCTTTTTGCGATGACGTCTTGTTTTCTACTCTCGGTAAGAGACCACTTAAGGCAAGGTTTTATTTCAATGATCGTTGTTTATGTACTACAGTTCTGGGAGTACGCTATATACTTTAAGAGACTAGTAATAACCAAAGGTTAGGGAATGCGAGGGACACCGGTGAGAGGTCCAAACGCTTTTGCTCGAACGCTGTGCTCTGCGCAAGTTTCACGTGACAGATGGTCAAAAACAGGCGTGATTAGATTATGAGGGGTAGAAGGTCGAAACGCGCGTGATCAAATTGCGTTCTGTGCATTCAATTTATTCTTAGTGGAAGTCCAAACGAATGCTAGCGCTGCTTACATACATGCGACGCATGCGTCATAACAACCTGGAGACTAGGTTTGCAGACTCCTCTTGTCGCCCACAACAACGTGAAACTTAACACATATTAAAAAAATCGAAACTTGGAAATTGCAGGCAATGAATTTTCTTCCAAAATGTAGCTTGTAGGAAGTTCTAGCTTCTTGGCTTTCTACTCTCGTAAGCAACTGACCAAGTCGTCTCATGCACTTTTTGGTTGGTCGCTTACGGAAGGTTTTCTGTATTGTAATTGCAGAAACAACTTTATGACTGTAGAGAAATTCCATTTCTAGATTTCTATTTCTTCTTTTATATGTCATATGTTGTTTTTGCTGCTTTTTTCTTTTAGTTTTGGGTGGGGAGGGGGTGGTGGGGGAGAGAGTTGTGTTTTTGTCCGAAGCTTGTTATTCTTCCTTTAACAAATCGTACACAATTTCTTTTGTCTTGACTCCAAAATCGACCAATAAGCGCGAGAGACACTGATCTGCAATGTTTGTAAAACGGGTTATTGCGTAGTTTCTTCGTATGTCTTATTGGCGCAGGCAAATGACGTCACACTATTCGTAGAACTCAATACACCAACTGCGCTGTAACGGTTGAATTGACCAATCAGAATCAGTATCACTCAGTCGTATTTACCATAATCAGTTATCTAAAGTAGCAAATGATATAATTACAATTTTATTCGACACTTCGCATGCAGTTTTGTTCATCGAATGAATCGCGTTTCAAATTGAGGTGGTAAGTACTATGAACAGTTATGTAGTTTATCCTTTTAGACCGAGAACTTTCGAGAACCAAAATAACTTTTTGTAATATTTTAGTTTAGTAACAGAGAAGTAGGGAAACCGTGAAAGAAAGTTATATTACTCAAAGTTCACATGAATTAAAGTAGTTTGAGGAAATGTGATTTTAAAGGACGACTGTAGAATAGTAAAAAGGATTACGCAACATTTTATGAAAACTACCCACTTATTTACTTCTTTCTGAATGTGAATTTAAGAAATAATGGTGTATAATTTATAACTAAGGCCGATAAAGCTAATGAACGTTAGATTTGATCTTCGCAGTTGTACCGCCAACCATTACGGGGGCGGTTAAATTGAAAAGAGTGGAGAAAACTCTCAGATTTTAGGGAGAATCAAATTTTTTGTAGGCTAACTTCAAAATATTTTTAAAATTTTATTTGCACGGTTAGATTAGGGCGATTTCGTAGGACACAGGGAGACCTTTGGCTGAAGGATTTTATGAATTCACCCTTGGGGGCATTTTAGTACAAAAATGAAAGATTTTTGTGTTTTGGGTCAGAATTATTATTAATCCGACGTTTTTGAAAACGAAAACTGTATTTGCAAACCTGAGGAAGAATTTGATCTGATTCGATTGTATTGCAAAGTGTAGGAGCAAATATTCACATTGCTGATCCAACTTTTTAAAACACTTTGAGTTAATAGCTTTTGTTTCTTGCATAAGTTAATAGTAGCTAGCTTCTGAAAAACAATCTAATGTACCTCATTTAAATCATTATGTCTTGGTAACAAACGGATCGTTTTAAGAATGTGACAACTAGATGAAGTCTTTATGAAGATATTGTTATCAGTTGCTAATGCATATTTATATAATTTATAAAGCCTGTTGATATTTTAATCAGGGCTAGTGAAAAAAAAAACTAAACTGAGCAAAAACAAAAACACAAAAACGGGAAGTGATCCGTGCTTATCATATAAACTCAGTCGGTTGAACCTTTAACATGGCAGTCATAGTTATGCAGGAATGGACATAAACGCAATCATCACTGTGTTTAATTTACTTTACTCGCATTTTGTTGTGGATTTGAGAACTAATTCCTGCTCCTTGATCCTATTCACTTCGATCATCGAACTCCAGCATCGTGACTCTTCTTTAGGGAACTAGTCCCCTAAGCCAACATTTTGCTCTAAGTAAGAACTAAGTGTCAATGTTGGTTTAGGGGAGGGGTATGTGGGCAGTTTCCCAGAAACCTAAGATGATCCGGGAACTAAAGCAAAAACGTTTTTTGAACAGCTCACGTTGACCGAAATTGGACTTTTTGCATTCTTAAGCAGTGGTTTTGTCTAAATTATCCAGAAAATAGCCTCCGTAAGAGTAAAAACTTTTAGCAATACAGATATGATACCCTCAAGGCATATTGAACAAGAGAAAAGGCCTCACTTCCGCTTGTTGTGCGTCATAACGAACGTACACATGTTATGTACTTTTCATTTTCAATATTAACTCCCGAGCAAGGTATGCATACATAGGAGAGGTAAGTGAGATCCTCTATAATGTTCTTTGTAAAAAAATAATCAAATAACAAACCAACCCTTTCTGGGTGACGGCTATCCAGGTTCATCCATATCTAAGATCAGCGTCACATGTACTAGCGTGCTATAAGATTTTTAGCCTACATTTTGATCCATCTTTCGCTCCAAAACACTCTTCAGCAATCAGAGCATGGTAGGATTTTTAGCAATGGCGGATGAAATCACTAAAGTATAGAGCGAAGATAGTTTAATTGGCCAAGGACGATCAAGAAGCTCAAACCATCAACCACCACTTTGAATTGCGCGAATTGACTCTGCGCCAACGTTTGTGAAAACAGCAAATTTTCAGGGGAAAAGTAATCTAAAAATAGAATGAAGGCTAACGCGCTGACATGGCGCTTCGGAGAGACAGGCTCATGGCATGACAAATTGAACCGGTTGGTGAGGTAAATTTGCAAAATTTAAAGCTGATGTGCCCTTCAGCCAGTTTTAGTCTAGCCAAAAATGCATCTCGCGAGGAGACACGCGCGAGCAGACGTTTTCTCGCCGGGAGGGGATCACTCTATGTCATCCCGTTTCTAAGAAAAGTTTAAGGCTACTCAAGGTCTTTTTTTAAAAAAAAAAAAAAAAAAATGAAATCACGCACTGATGATTATACGTGTTGATTGATGCCGGATATTTTATGAGTATGGTAATATTTAACAGACTAACAATATTATTCAGAATAACGTCATACACCAGCTGATTACGAAACGGAAACAACTTATTTGTAACAGGTGCTCAAATATGCTGAATATATAATCGAGAACTATCTTTAAAACTACGTTTTCTTGGTATGGGTGTGTACATACGACATAGACGCGGTAATAGTGCTTGTGCGGAAATATTGACGCCACCCCAGGACGGGGGGGAGGGGGTTGGGAGGATGGGGTCTAAGCAAGGTGAAATTTAGCCGATCCCCCCTAATAACGTTTGATGACTTTCGTGATCACCCCCCCCCACCACCACCACCACCACCACCACCACCACCACCCATGTCTTCACTTTCCAAGCAAATTTGAGTGTCCCCCTTCTGAACCCTTCCAAAGTTTTCAGCGATTCCCCCTTAATTTTGGGTTCTCAGTTACGACTTATCCCTCCTTTTGTTCTCCTAAAAATCAAGTGATCCCCCCTAAAATCCTCCGCCCCCTCCCCCCCCGGGCGATAAATAATGACCGGTCCCTAATACAGAGAGCAAAAATACTTGAATTGAAAGTGTAAGAAGTGAAATAATAATAATAATAATGATGATGATGATGATGACGATGACGACTACGACGACGACGACAATGATGATGATAATGATGATGGTGATAATAATAATAATAATAAGGATATATATATATGGTCCTTCTCGTACGCTCTCGAGTAGATACTGCAGTTTCTACCTTAAGACGGCGAAGTTAAGTCCACTTCTAACCATTCTTAACTTGAAGGCTCTCCTTGATTATAAGTGGTATAAATAAAAAACCTTTACCTTTAGCCTTTTCAAGCTGTTTCAGCCAAAAAGGAAAATTGAACTCTGTGAAATTCAATATTTATCTCTACGCTAAGACAAGTATAGATAGAAAACTTCTTCAACTTCCTCGACTTTCTAATTGCTCCCAGCACATACTATACTAAAGCAAGAACTGGATAAATGGCATGAAACAAATTATTTATCAAGTTTCTCCTTAATTATACGTGGTATAAGTAAAAAAACCGTTACCTTAAGCTTTTTCACCCTGTTTCAGCCGAACAGGAAAATTGAACTCTGTGAAATTCAATATTTATCTCCACGCTAATACCGACAAAAAAAGGTTCATCCTGTTTCATTTAAATACGAAATTTCTTCAACTTCCTTGAGTTTCTAATTGCTTCCAATACATACTAAACTTCAGTAAGAACTGGATAAAAGGCCTGAAACAAATTATTTAGAAGAGAGAAAAAATAATGAAAATGGTTCATTCGAGTTGTACAGCAATGTTTTTAAATCCGACCAGTTGGTAGATAGATTGAATCTGCATGATCTAGACTTTTATGAGTGCTGCAATGTAGACGGTTCAAAGTGCGAAAGGAATCATGATAAACGTTTATTTTTTTTTTATTTCCAGAATTACTGACAGAACTATTTTGTAGTAAATGCGGAAGAAACTGGCAAGATAAAACGAAAGTCAGTAGTGGAGCATTGAACTATCGGGGACGGGGGGTACTCCCTATCATATGAAACCTCAAACTGATCCTTACGCAAGGCGATGAAGAATTACGTAATTAAACAAAGGAGTAAAACAAAAATATATATTTTTAAAGAAATTGCCCAATATTTTGGTTTGAAAACAAACCTTCTTCAGGGGCTGAAGAAGGTTTGATTGCAAACCGAAATATTGGGCAATTTGTTTAATTATATATATTTTTGTTTTACTCTTTTGTTTACGTAATTCTTCATCGCCTTGCTATAAGGATCAGTTTGCAGTTTCATATTTTGTCTACAAGTTTACTGTACTGATCCAGATCTACAACTGGAAGATTTCCGCATGACTCATTGGTTTGTTGCTGTGGACTTGCTGATATCTTATATGTTTTGGAATCTCCCTATGATAGCCTACAAGAGGCCGCTTGATAGAGGTTAAAAGGGTAGGGATTTCTCTAGTTTAAGTGTAGTAAATGGATAGGGAACTAACATTTAAAAGAGATGCAAATGACTAAAATAAGTATGTGAAAGAGGTACCATT
This sequence comes from Porites lobata, assembly GCA_942486035.1. Lineage (NCBI taxonomy): Eukaryota > Metazoa > Cnidaria > Anthozoa > Scleractinia > Poritidae > Porites > Porites lobata. The sequence continues at coordinate 1,018,696 of CALNXK010000086.1, forward strand.
TGTCAATAGAAGGTACACGAACGAGGTATTTTTTTTTCTGTTAAAAATGGTATATAACTGAGGGTGTACATAAAGGGTTTGGACCTTTGGGCGGGGCCTCCCCGTGTAAGACTTTGTTGAGTACCCCCCTTCCCATGAGCTATTTTCATTTTTCGTAATTCATGATATGACCCCTCCCCCCTTATTCTTAAATGGTAGACTAAATTACGACTGGACTGATCGGGTGTTTTATTCAGGTGCTGGAAGTTCGGATTTGTCTTCAGTATCTTCAGCCCCTTGACCTCCAGCTTCATTATATGTGAGCTTTTTCACTTTGTGTTTTAGTTCTCACTAAACCTCATTCTCTCTTGTTCTCACGGCGAAATGATACCATCATCTTCGCTATATATAAGCCCCCCCCTAATAAAAAAGCCCTCCTCTATCTATTAAGCACCCCCCCTCCACCACCACCACACACACGTGCTTGAAATAAATTAGCCTCCCGGAAGACTTAGCAGAGGGTTAACGGTATATTATACCCCGTATCAATTATTTATACCCAAACCTAAACGTTGCCGCGTGTCGCGCGTGATCTGGTCGCGGTGGCGTTAAAAGATATGATAATTGAAATGGCCTTGATTCATAAAAATAAGAACGAAACTCAACACCTTATTATTGTAATAACTTACTCAACAATTTAAAACCGAAAATTGCTCTCACTTAAGTGAAAGAAAATAACGTGAACTGGTCATCTTGTCACGGCACTGGCTGAAAGCTAGTGACATACAAGTGTGTTTTTACCGGGGTCCCATAGACAGAAAAATGCGCGCGACCTATATGAACCAGTAACTGTCAAATTTTTCAACGCGCATTCATCTGCAATCTTACATCCGAGAACTGTTTATCTATCTGAAAAAGAGTGTAAATTGAAAAAGGAGTCTATCTGGCGGAACTTGTAGTTTAATTTCGGGAATTTGCCTGCAGGCATCGTGCTTCATTGAAGATAACTTGATAAGTCCCTAATGACTTAAAGTAAAAGAGCTGGACTTAATCATAACATGCTTAATCATAGAAATCGAAATGTTCAACAGTTAGCAGTTGGTAGCGACAAAAAAATATACATCATGCGATCATCATGCGGAGAATTAAATGAAAGGCATCTGCGGAAAATCCAGTGAAGCTGTGAGGATCTGTGAGCGGTTTTCCAAACAAAAAGTTGTGTTTACTCTTCTTACATTCAATTTGGCCTCACACACACACAAAATGCATTTTATTTTACTTTGTCTTGGCCTTTCTTCTCAGTCTTTTAAGCAAGGACCAGTCAGTTTGCTGCTCACTAACTTCGAATTACCCTTTCAAAAACATAAAATACTATTAACATTAAAATGACAGTTTTCATTAAGTTTTAGCCTAGTTTTCTCAAAGATGACTCATCTTCTGTTTGTGTTGTGTGTGTTAATTACTCTCTGTTCTCATTCCTTTTATGAGTTTTTCCTAAGGATTAGAACACGTGTTCGTCCATAGCGTTTAATCCGATACCTCGTTTACATTAGTCCGTAAAAATTAACCGGAAAGTTTTTTTCAGAAGAAACGGCGATATTCTGTGTTTTCACTGTCACGCCATGAAAAATAAAAATGCAAACCGGTCAATCGAAAAAGTCCAGGATCTGGAAAATGAAAGACGATAAATATCCAAAAGCCTCGCCAAGAATAAGGTCTTGTAATTTATAAGGTTTTGTATGGAGACGCCATGTTGATGTCCCTTTGAGGGGCACAAATATGGCCGCCGGAAACCAACAGAAACATCAGTGTTTGATGCGTGAATTCATCCGGGTTGAACTGATAAAGCTAAAAGTAATATTTATTCTAAGACAAGGAACGTCGCCTGCTAAATGCCGCGTCACGCAAAAGCCTAGAAATTCAAGCGTCTTCCGTCGCAAAACGAAGAACCCTTTCGTATCGAAAATTTGTGTAAATAAAGGTTTTTAGGTGCTGTAATACCTCATGAAAGTAGAAACTCAGAAGAATCGATAGTTTCTTAGTTTGAATTTTGGTGACGTCATGTGAAGACCCTCTAAAACCTACTAAGTAAAATATTCTTTCAGAGCAGGGAACTTTTGGCTTCCCGGAAGGAACCTCTTCCCAATGGAACGGAAAAACCCTGGGGCAAGGCATGCACTAAAAAGTCCCTCCCCTTTTTATCTCTCTCCTCTGTAGAGGCTCCCACTGGGCATCCCAATAAAAATAGCAATACATCGAAAAATAGAAAGCGCGCGCTTTCGTTTTCTTTTTCCCCCGCCTCCTTACAATACCCTCTGTGGAGGAGAGAGTCTTTTTATCATTTTAGGTTAAACAAAACTCGATAAGCCTAAAGACTTTGCAGAAAGAAATTTTGGCAATTTTTAAGTATCTCAAGAATTCGATCCCGCCAGCGATTCAAACCAGGTTAGACGGGCGTCTGTTAATTTTCTACTGTCGTATTTATTTTAAAGATCACTTTTAGTTTTGTTACAATACACGTCATGGGACAAGTCCCTTAAAAATCAGATCGAAGACTTGTCATTAACATTTACGCATTAAAATTTAGTCTTGTCTGTACAAACTTCCTTGGGAATATTTGAGTCATCAAGGAAAAATGCGTGTACAGAGTGAAAGCGATTACCGTATTCTAGCATCTTTTTCTAGAAGGGTAAAAATATTTTATCATGTAACAATTTATTTTCGGTGTCAGATGTCGCCCCGCAGTATTTCCGTTTTTGAGTTATCTTCCTATTTCCGGTTTCTCTTTGACGTCACAACACCGCTATCCATCAGTTGCTGAATGTCATGGCACGATGTGCTGTGCTTGTAGTTGTTATATTCCTCGACGATTTATATTCTGTATATCCTTGTTTTTAGAGGCTTTGGTGGGGAACTACGGCTTTATAAATGAAAACAAGTTCCAAGGACTTAGATGAATGCAAAGAAGAGGTATTCTTTGATATTTTTGATCAGTTTACTATGCTGCAGTGCCTTCATCGTGTACAGAAAGTCGATCCACTCCGGGCGTCGTTCTGCAAGACCTATTACTCGACTAAACAAGGGAGTTCAGCTGGGACAGAAAAGGTTATGTTTTGTAGATAACAAAGATGAATTTAGTCTACAGGACAGAGTTGGTTTTCGTCAGGAACGTGCAGCCTTGCGGAATACAGAATGCACTATGGAGACATGTTTTGATAGGACGAAATGTCTAAATGACTTCAAAGTTTACGTTTATCCGATTCAACCCGGGGAGAAAATTTCTCCTTTATTTGGGAAAGTTTTAAAAGTACTGAGAGAGAGTCGGTTTTATACAGACGATCCAAGCAAGGCTTGTTTATTTATTCCTTCGGTCGATACCTTAGACCGCGATAACTTGAGCGAGGATTATGTTCACCAGTTGCCAGCAAAAATCGCGGCACTACCGCATTGGAATGGTGGAATAAACCATGTCATTTTCAATCTTTTTTCGGGAACGTGGCCTGATTATTCCGAAGATTTACTTTTTAACACTGGTAAAGCAATATTAGCGAAAGCGTCAATGTCAATGGAATTTCATAGATCTCGCTTTGACATTAGTTTTCCGCTCTTTCTCAAAACTCACCCGCAAAAAGGAAGCGGCGTTCCTGAGGATGCGACAAACTGTGCGGTGTTTCCGCTCGATAGAAAGTATAGACTTGCTTTTAAAGGGAAACGTTACCTAACTGGCATAGGAAGCGAGTCAAGGAACTCATTTTATCACATTCATAATGGCAAGGATATTGTGCTGTTAACGACCTGCAAACATGGCAAGAATTGGAGTAAGTTGAAAGACCGACGGTGCGACCAAGACAACGCTGAGTACGACAAGTGAGTAATCATTCATTAGAATGTGCACTTTGTTTGACTTACGCTTTATGTCTAGGCATGTATTTAAAAGTGTTTCACTTGCAGGATTGCAGGATTACATCCTGGTGGTATCCAAATCGGTTCAAAAGACTTTTTATATTCTGTTGGCGGATTAAATCTTTGGAATGCAACCTCCCCCAAAGCAGTGGCATTATATTATTTTGAAAGCCTCGCTATAATCGCTTTCAAACTGCGAAAATTATCATTGAGCTATCCTTTGTGAGGTCTCAATGGCTCCTTTGGGAGATTTTTGGCAACCTTCACACCATCAAGGTGTGTAATCTGTTAATTTTGGTACACGCGGGATGTTTTGTGACATTTGAGTGTGATGGCAATTATACTTTTGTTCTTCTTTGTGTGACACTCAAAGTTGTGAAGACAAATTTCCTTTCAGTGAATTTTATCAGTTGTAGAGTGCTAGATCCAAATACTCTGAGTTTGTTATTTTTCGTGACTTTAAAATCGCTATGTTTATTTAATACATTCTAAATGAAATGTCAATTAGCAACCAGATCGAATGTCCTCTTACGTACGTTTTCCCAAGATAACCATTCTGTTGTCTGTATTTCTAATACAGTTGGTTTAAACATGCCTTTGTACAATATGTTCAAAATTTCAATCAGTGTTTGCATAAATTGGCTCTTCTTGTGGTTGAAAGATTTATGGTATTGGCAGATGCCAACTTATATGTGTAATCATTGGATAAAATTTTGTTGTAATTTTATTCCAGTGGCTTTCTTTGTTACCGTGGTTTGCCATTGGCTATAAACACTGCAGAAACCTTCATTTCTCTCTGCAACTTCTCAAGCTAGGAATTTTATATTTGTTTTTTTTAAGTGCCTTATAAATTTATTCAGTATATTTAATTGCATTTTGTAATTCAATTTTCTCAAGTGGTTTCTTTAGAAATAAAGTAACTTCCATTATATTTATTTTGTGTCGAAGATAAGAACCCTTTTTTTACACAAAGACATTCTTGTCAAATTGATTACTGTAGAAACAAACAGGTCTTTAAGCTTAGAATCAACAGTTACTGATCACATGACTTTACTCTCTCCTAACACAATATATTATGTGACCTCATTTTCTAGTTGATTTCATGTCATAAAAGTTTTGTTTAATGTTTAATAATTTGTTTAAGAATCAAACATTAAGTTTGTGTTTTGTTGCACCCAGACAAATAACTGTAGTAAAGATTTTCTCGGAAGTAAAAAAAAATTGACAGCCGGCATTTACATGCTGATTGGGGCAAGTATGAAATGAAAACATGAAGTGGGTTGTCTAATAGCTCTCATTGCAGTGGACTCACTTTAGAATGCGATGTACATTATTTAAGTTGCGGTAGTTGAAGTATGCAAAAAACATAGTGTTGAACTTTGGGAAAATCTCATGAATGAGGAGAAAAAGGTCCTATTATTTAAGTTGTGGTAGTTGAAGTATGCAAAAAACATAGTGTTGAACTTCGGGAAAATCTCATGAATGAGCAGAAAAAGGTCCTCTCAGAATCTAGGATAGTATGCATAAACATAGTTGAAAGATGATGTAAAACAGAACCACAGCAAAACAAAACTTTATACAAGTTGTTTAAAAATTAATGTTTGTTTGTGATAGAATACAGCCTTCAAATCTTATAGACACCCTTGCACTGACTTATTTAATATTAATTACCACGGAGCAATAGCAGGAAAGTATAATTATCACTTTACATAATTAATTTGTGTGGGAACCTTCTTTGCGGGTTCTTGGTGGCATAATTGTTTTCTGTAATCGTGACAATAATTTGAAAATAAGGAGAAATAAAAAAAGAATGACGTGTAGTTAACAACATAAAATTATTATGACGTAGTTAACCCATTCGCTCCTGGAGATTTTGCCGAAAAACGCGTTTTGAAGCTAGTCGACTGGTTTTCTGGTCACTGTTGTGCTATAAAGAGCTAAAACTTACCACAAACCGGTTTACAGGTCGTACACTTGGCGGCCTTCTGATCCAGATGCAAAATATCAGCTTGCGAAGTTCGGGCATGCGCAGAAAGCAAAATTTCGACATAGTTTTTGGGTTTAAAAGTGACACAGCAGTCTTGACTTTTACTTTTCGCTTTCTCTCCTCCCTTCTTTTTTCGCTTTTCCTGCCTCATTTTTTTTTTCTCTTGCTGGGCATTTAGTAGGCTTCATTTTGGTGGGAAGAGTTTTTAGGAAAGCTTTTAGGATCTTAGGATTAGGTGAAAGGAAAGGTAGGTGGGTAATGAACAAGATTTTCATGGAGATTTTCAGGTCCTTGTCACGTGGTTTTTTGCTTCTTTCTCCGGTGTCCTTGACTGAATTGTGCTCATTCTGGTATGGTTTGAAAGATCTCTTCATTCTGCACACGTGTTCGAAGAAAGTTGTCCTTGATCGTTAAAACTGATGACGTCACAAAGGGTAGAAAGGACCTGGATCCGCACGGGCGGTTACGGGCGGTTCAGGGGCGAATGGGTTAAAGGGTGCCAAGAAAGACAGTTTTACAGCTTGCCATTCAGGCAAGCAGTAGCTGTAGCTAATGTATACTAGCCCAAAATTCACCCAAAAAATTTGATGAGTACTGATTACAGTTATTCCATAATTTGAATTCCCCCAAAACTTCACTAAGTTAAGAACAGATTTCATTAGTCCGATAACCAAATCCACTAGCTATGTGAGGCTATCACATTTCTTTCTTTGCTTGCTGTTGTTAACCTGGAAGTGTGTGATATTGCAATCCAACTCTCTTTGACTTAAAACATATGTCATCAAGATTTCATACCATTTTACTAAAGAATTATTGATCCTAACAAAGATGGTATTTGACTCACAGTTTATAAATCCTAATTTATAGATGACCTGAAATTGACCACAACTGATTACGTGATTTGCATCAGACATGCAATATATTTAATAGCTGAAAGTACAAATCAAGTGGAAGTTGTATTCTTTCTAAAAAAATACGTGACTCTGAATTTGCATGTTGGATGGATGATGTTGTAGAAAATCTACCTGGATTAAATGGATTTTTTTGTTTTCATATTTCAGGCATTGGAATAATCTAGAATTTATACCTTATTGCTTCAGGGTAAAGCAGAGTTTTCATTAAAAATTCTGGTAGCAGGAGAAATGTGTAATGTTATGGGAGAATATTTTGAAAGAGGCTCCTCATCTGAATAACAAAAAAAAATAGTCATAGACTACTGAACGTCAGCCGGAGAATTTTGCTTAGTGAATGGAGAATTCTCTGATCTCCAATGCCTAATAATTACCCTGGTAAAGTGTTGATTGATTACTTTTGCCATTTTGTTGACAATTCGTGGACCTGCAAAAGCATTCAGTGTTTAGCCTTGGTTACACAAAACAGTTCAAGAAACAAGGTGTCTGCTTAATGCACGATTGCTTGTTACAGAAAACAATAAATGCAAAGTAAAGTGTGGGATGCATTGTTTTCAGTGTCTGCCCAAAACAGGGTGTCCACCCATTCGTCTCTGGCCAAGGGCTGGTATGTACCTGCCAATTTTTTCTGAGACAAGTGTGAGGGATTTCTGTATGACTGCCAGGTTTCCAAAACAACCTAAAAATTTCTGACAATTTTGCAAATACATCTGGCCGCTGCTCAAAATTTTTTCGAAGATATTCCAACTTCCTTTCAACATTTCCATAGCTCCAATATGGAGCTCATGTCTTGTCCCTACAATTAAAATGCAATCTGAAAGCAATAGCTTTAGCGTGTTTTGATACACTTGAGACACACAGTCAACGTTACATGCCTTTTTGGAATATTTTAAAGATATGGAATTGAATTTTTTTTATTGATCATGAACAAGAACAAAATCGTCTGGATGTGTGAGTCAGACATACATGTAAAAAGTAAATATTGTCCTTGATGAGTGAGAATGATGTCTGTAGTCCCCAGGCATGTGACTCAAGCATAATGCATGAGAGTTGGCAGGTTTAGGCCTGGTGGTTAAAGGCAGTTGGAGTGTGAACCTGCTAATATTAGTAATATTTTTTCAAAATGTAATTTCCTTTCAGATATGATTATGATGAACTTCTTAAAAATGCCACATTTTGCCTGGTGCCTCGGGGAAGGCGTCTTGGATCTTTCAGGTTCCTGGAATCTCTTCAAGCTGGTTGTATTCCAGTGTTGTTGAGTAATGGCTGGGAACTGCCATTCTCTGAGCTGATTGATTGGCGTAAAGCGGTAATCCAGGCAGATGAACGGCTTCTGACAGAAATTCCATCCATAGTAAGATCCTACAGCCAAGAGCAAATCCTTTATTTAAAGCAACAGGCATTGTTTTTGTGGGAAGCATACTTTTCATCTGTGGAGAAAATCTTGCTGACTACCTTAGAGGTAAATAACCATACATTGTGTTCTGTGATTTTATTTGAGTCATTTGATGAAACTGGAGTGATGTTGTGTTACTTCACTGAATTAGTAAACTTCTGTATCAGGGCACGGTTAAAGTGCACTCTTGACAGTTGCTAATGAGATTTTTTCTTGTTTTAATGAAAGGTGATACGGTCAAGATTATTCCCAAACAAAGCTGCCATTCAGCCAGTATGGAATACATTTCCTGGAGCTCTGGTCAGTACACCACGTTATTCCAAGGATCCCGAAGATTTTCCATTCTATCACATCAAATTGAAGACAGAGCAGGAACAATTCACTGCTGTCATCCACACTACCACATCTGTTGTCAGAGAGTCATCTTCCTTGTTTAGATTAATCAGGAATGTTGGACAATCAAAGTTTGTTGCTAAGGTAAACAACCATGTAATCAGGGTTCAGGCTGTGCTCTATTAATGCTCAGTGACCGCGGTTGCCTTAACCTTTTCTTATGGGAACTGAAATCGTAGCTTGTTTGGATCGTTTTACGCCTCTGGGAAACTGCCCACCTACCCCTCCCCTAACCCAACATTAACACTTACGTTTCACTTAGGGCAAAATGTCGGCTTAGGGGAGGGGTAGGTGGGCAGTTTCCCCTCCCCTATGCCAACATTAACACTTACTTTTCACTTAAGGCAAAATATTGGCTTAGGGGAGGGGTAGATAGCTTCCCTCAGTTTTTTGTAGATCACAGCTTTGGGGTTGCTATTGTCAGGCAAAAGCTGGAGAATTCTTTTCCAAAAGCTAGATGTGTCTAGAACTCTTCTTGGAAGAGGCTCCCTTGTAGTTTGATTCTTGAGTGGCCACCTCCCACAAGCAACCACTGGTCACCTGTATGGGAGACTCAACTCTATCATTGAAAGACCCAGCTGGCAGGAAGTAAACCAGTCGGTTATTAACAAATTACCAAGGAGTTTAACTTGGACTGTTGTTGGCTAGAGTGGGTGTGAGTCTCTGGTCTGCAACTGTGTTGGAACCCAGCACCCAGTCTACTTCCTGTGATTTCTGGGATTTTTTCTCCTCCATTTTTTTCTCATGTATATAGTGGATTAAAATCTTAACTTACACAGTAGATACATGAAGTGTGCTCAAACTGTTGTAAAACTGGATGTTGAACTGAACAGTTAGCTTAGGATGAGTGACTCTTAGGGAGGGCTTTCTGCCAAGTGACTGTTGATGAACTGTATGATTCTCTTTGTAAATTGCTTGGTATCTTTACTTGTAAAACAAAGAAAAAATTATTGACATTATCAAGAGCTTTCTCTTTATCTCCCACCCCATGTACTGTACCTCTTGGTAGTAGTTGCTATGCGATTAAACCTTGCAAAGTTTCTCCTCATTAGGTAATAGCATCCGTGGTCTAAGTTGAACAGATTAACATTTAACTGCCATGTATATGTTATGGAATAATTTATTGCATCCTTGGTTTAAATTCTCTTTTCTTTTAGGTTTCAAACTCATTATTGCACATTACTGTACCCCAAACCAAAGGAAAATAAAATTTAAACCAAGGATCCCAAAGAGCTCCTTTCTGTGCACAAATGGCCAAAATGCCTTTGTTTTTTTGAACAAATTTAGCAGTAATAGTGTTACACTGTAGAATAAACATGTGAATTGTGTTATACAGATTGTAGTATTATGGACATCTGATGCACCTATAGCTCACAACAAGAGATGGCCTCAAATCAGTATTCCATTAATGATTGTCAGACCAGAATCTAAGGTATGAGTAGAGGTATTTTAACATGAACTTCAGTTGTTAAATTTAGACTGGACATTGCAATGACAGGAAAGCAATAATTAATGTTGGTCAAAGTCAATAAATCCTTATTTTTAAGCAGCAAATTTGCAATAAGTGTGTACATGTAAGTAATAATTATACCCCTCACACAATGCAAATTAAATGTAATTTGTATTGCATTTTGTGGGCTAAGAAGTTAGAATTACCACATTTTATCTCCATGATTGCCATGACTTAACTGAGCAAGGATGGTGCAGTGGTGAGCACTTGCCTCCCACCGATGTGGCCTTTGTTCGTATCCTGGCATCGACGCCATATGTGGGTTGAGTTTGTTGTTGGTTCTCTCCCTTGCTCCAAGAGGTTTTTCTCCGGGTACTCCAGTTTTCCCCTCTCCTTAAAAACCAATACTTCCAAATTCCATTTCGATCTGGAATGCACAGACACATTTCAATGAGTTCTCAAGAACTCCTAAGCGCTCCATAGGTAAACAAATTACAATCACATTTTTTTTTCTATGACCTGCTTTCTCCTTCCTGGTGTAATCTAATCCAGAGGTTGAGAGTTCAAAACAAGGTCAAAAACAAATTCTTTGATTATTCTTTATTTTGCTTTCCTTTTTCTCAAACTTGCAGGTTAGAAGGATTTGTACATATAGTTTAAGTTTCTTACCTTAAAATTTGAATTTTTACCTGGACCCAAGGGTACTGCATAAGGTACATGTTGTCCTTGTTTTCATTGTCAGTATGGTTTTTGTCTTTGCTTTCATACAGACTGGAAACTCTAAATTTATGCCCAGGACTGTGATTGAAACAACTGCAATCTTATCACTGGATGAGGAAATCAAACTGAACTCTGATGAGGTAGGCTTTTACAAGATGGTTTTAATTTTTTTAAATGGATATAATACAATATTGACCCCTCCCCCCCCCCACAATAGCCACCATGGGAACAGAAGAAAGTGGCTGTTGTCGACAGGTTTATACAAGGCTTGCCTGCTGAAAAAAGTGGCCGTTGAAGAGAGCTGGCTGCAGTGGGCAGATGGCCTTTAGTGGAGGTTACTCTGTATTACTAACAGTCTTGTTCTTTCATTCATCTTGCCTTTTTTCTTATTCCACTAGATTGATTTTGCCTTCTCAGTGTGGAAAATGTTTCCAGACCGTCTTGTAGGATTTCCAGGAAGAGATCACTATTGGAGTGGTAGCAAATCACAGTGGATGTTTTCATCTAAATGGAGCAATCGCTTCTCTATGATCTTAACAAGTGGAGCTTTTTATCACAAGTAATGAGGAATTTATTTTATTTTTCTTATTTCAGTGAGTTTTTCAAACTTGCTTTGTTAAAAATGAAGGTCTTTTTTTTAGTCCGTTCCAGGCATTCAGATAGTAGAGCATGGCGTTCTGATGGTGGGGAGCAAGTTAAATCGTGCACAGGGGAAAACAAGAGAAAAACCCTCTCCAGTCTCCCCTTGTTTTGTCCTCTTCAATTTTTCACCTGCGTTCTACTTTCTGCACAGGGCTGAAACTTAACTCCAGTGCTTGGTGGCCAGCTGGGCCAGTTTCCTTGAATTTTTTGTCACCCAGGTCAACATTAAGTGGCCCTGGATTTCCAGTATATTTAAAGGAAAGAGGAATGTGCCTTTAACGGATTTTGAGCCATGGTCTCCCTAGCCTTTCGTCAAACTGTTTTGAAATGTTTGTGATCTTTTGTTTTCCTCGTAATTTCTGTTTGATTCCTGCCCATCTTCCTTATGTCGTGTTTTTTTCGTTGGAGGCAGCTCACAATCAGAGAGAAATCCCCACATTATGCCAGTCTTTTCCAGTTGATTTAGTATTCCGAAGCTGTTCACCCGTGGGAGCCAAGGAAGCAGCAGTGACGAAAGCAAAGTACTGTGGGAAAGACTTGAGTCTCACGAATCGGTTCAGAGTTTAGGGTTTAATCCTTTTCCATTTAAAACTACAAAATGTTCATGGGACTTGAAGAAATTAGATTCAGGGAAAAGAAAGAAAGGTAGTCCGACTAAACAACTTGTCATTTTTATTTCTATTTTAAGTTTGTACTTGCAGTCATAATATAAGCTTACATCAGGCTGAATTCGAATTTATATTTTTCTATCATAGATGGGTGATTCAAACATAATTTTTCATCTCCAAGCTGCATCTTAAGTCACCACTGACAACTTGGCGACTGCCAAGTTTCAGCCCTGTCTGAGTGCCTGGAACAGGCTGGTCTTCTTTGCCTATTAAAATATTTCTTTAGGGATGAGGGCAATTATGTCATAACATGATCACTACTCAATTCACACATGTGTATTTAATCTTAAATATCACTCAACTTGCAGATACTACAATTACATGTACACCCATTTCCTTCCACCAAGAGTTCATCGTATGGTAGAACACCATGGTACCTGTGAGGACATTGCTATGAACTTCCTTGTCGCAGACATCACAAGAAAACCACCAATTAAAATCTTACCCCAAAAAACATTTGAAGATTTGTACAGCAAGAATACAAAGCATTCCAAACTTGTACAGCTCTTTGAACACCGACAGAGATGCATGGAGACACTAGTGGATATTTTTGGCTATATGCCGCTGGTCAAATCTCAAGTGCGACTTGACCCTCTATTGTACAGGGATCCAGTGTCCAATCTACGCAAGCAATACAGGCTTATAGAGGTTTAGTTTTTTAGTTTGTTTTAATTAACAATTAATGAATGAGACTGAGTATCTTATTAAGAATTATGGAGATCGAGGAGGGTGTTATCCATAGAGGGCGTAGGCCGAGGCGGATAACACCCTCCGAGATCTCCATAATTCTTCATAATATTATGATACGAAAGCCGAATTCTATAATTGTTTTATTATTCATTCAAAATAATTCCTAGCTTAAAAACATGGCTAAAACATACTTACCTCCATCGATCCATCGATGTTAAGTTCATCTTCGATAGTGCACGTTTAGGGTTGTTCAGCTCCGCAAACATTCTCCAAATAGCAGATGTTGCCCTTCGAGTTGTCTTCTTGCTGTTCTTACCATGTTTTGAGCCACTTTTTCGCCTAGTTCTTATTCTTGAAACGAGTGAAATTTCCACCATTTTTCAAGTTCACAACCAAAACATCTCAACCTTGTCCCCAGGTCTTCTCGGTTAACGGTGCATTAACCTGAAAGAAACGCAAAATTCTTCCAAATTTGGTCATCAGTAGTTGGTTATGGTGAATTATGCACGTGCTTTTAGCCAATCAGAATCAGGGAAATATTTTGAATGAATAATAACAAGTCTTAACAAAGACATCATTATAAAGCAAATTCATTATTCTATTACATTTGAAGCTCTATTCTATCTTCCATTACAGTTGAAGCTTTAATGTTCAGCATTCTTGAGCACACAATTTACCACTAAGAAGACAGCTCTAGTTACAGCATGCATGACAAAAAAAAAATGTTATTCAACTTTCCACTCTAATATAAATCCTATTTCTGTAAGTTACCAGCTCAAGTAAACCAATACATTTTTGGCCTCTTGAGATAACCATTGTCTGCAAAAGGGAGCTTTGACAGTGCTTTCAGAAAACATAGAGCATTCAAATTATTATTTTTCAGAGGTTTAGTCTATGAAGCTGGGAATAAGCGTCATAATAAGTCTGAGAAATAGGAAGTACGCTGTACACATGTGAATGTCACCTATAGTGGTCAGATCTCATAAACGAATTTTCATGGTCATATTTTATCAAATTTTGCATAAAACATCCCAAAATATAAAATTCGGTTGGGATAGGTAGGGCCAGATTAGGACATTGCTGAGTTGCCCAAAACCTCTTTTTCAAAGCGACGCTAAGTAAGCTATTGGTATGAAAATGATTTTTTTTATTCTCATGCAAGTAAAACTCATTTTCACAAGAAAGGATTTTCACTTGGCGTTGTTTTGAAAGTGAGAATTTTTGGAACTCAGAAATAACCTATTCAGCATCACACCATCTTTTATTTAAGTTTCATAGTGTGTAAGGTCTTTCCTAAAGAACTATAAAATATAGTTATTCTACATTTAAAAATTAGTGGAAGATAGAGCTCTCTGTGGTGGCCAATTATATTGGTGTTTAGAAATGTTTGTGATTTCAGGTCATTTTTTATTGATGTTATTTATTTATTCCTTTTAATGTGGAGCCAAACATAAAAAATGATCATATTTTTGAATGTACACGTTTCCTCGAAGTTCATGTTGTAGCATAAAAATTTCACTTTGAAGATGATCTGAGCACGTACATGCATATTTGACGACCTAGGTATATTTATAAGTCAGACATTCCTGACATTTTAAGAGCAGCTGTATTGTCACTGCTGTTTTATCATCATGTTGATATTATAACGGATTTAATTAATGTACATAACAGAAATGTTTATCTTACATAGAAATATTATAGTTATATAAAATAATTATTCCGTTATTGAGGTTAGAAGGCAAGATTGGCAAAAAAGGTATTTTTGAAAAATTAAATCTTATTTTTCATAAAACCTGTGATACCATACTTTTTATAACCATAGTCTTGTTAAATGGATTACAATATTTTAAGACAGCTGAGTGAGTGTTGCTGAAAGATGAAAAAAAGAACAAGTGAGATCGTTATTTTAAAGCAGTACAAATTCAATAGCTGGAACCCTCAGAAATAATTTATTGCATTTGTTTCTTGTTATGGAAGAGAGGAAATGTTTGCGATCAACTGCACTGGTACATATACAGCTTCACACGCAGTGTAGCAAGAAGTGCTTCCAACATACCTCAAGTAACCCCCCGCCCACCCCAATCCCTTGCGTTTAAAAACCTTCAATGTTTTTTACGTGTTATTTAAGTTATAAAGGATTTTATTTGTCACCATTTAAGTTGATAGGTGCTTTATAAATTGTGAAATAATATAATGATTTAAGGCCACAAAAAAGGTACTGTTTAATATAATGGTTGAAAAGAAAGTTAAAATCCAGGAAAATTCTCCGTGATTTGGTTAAATTTAAGCTATGTTTCCACTTTTGTCATATTCGCCACTTTGGAATCAAGAAGTTAGCTGGGCCAAGTTAACTTTTGCAAAGGCGTCTGGGAAGGTTACTAGGGGCAACGAAAAAACATGATTGCGTAAGCTATACATTATTTATAGTACACAGTTTTTATTAAGGTGTCTAACCATTCTAGTGCCTCTTGCCACTAATAAGAGGCTCATCTACAACTTAATGACTAATTGGCATGTTCTGAAATTCAGACGATTACTCTGAGGGAGTAAAAAGGGATTAATCGTCGGAAATTCAGGCTATAATTGGCATAAGTGGGTCCATAAGTGTATAAAGTAGAGGAAATATTTGTATAAGTTGTCTTTGTCTGTTCATCAACACACACTTGGCTGACGTCCTTTAAGATTCATCAAATAGCGTTGGTATTAAAGTTATGTAGTACAGTTCCGACTTAATAAAAATATATCAATAATATATTTGTCAGTAGTTATTTATTCAGTGTGGGTGGGGGGCGGGGTGGGGCATGGGATAACGGAATCCGTGTGGGCTTGGCAGCGGAAGAGCTCCCCAGACTCGTTTACACAACCTTGGACAATAAAAAGGAAAAATTTGGACCCACCCAAAAAAACATACAAAGATGAGAAAATACGAGCGGATTCATCCTTGATTTCAGGGCTGGAGGATTGGGAGTTTGCTGTTCCATTTTATTGTGTCAAAGATTGCAGAATCCTCTGTGTTCCTCCTCATCAACAGTTACCTCATTGCTTTTTGTCTGCCTCTAAAACTGCAAGATTCTTTAGCGTTCGTAACGCGACTAATCGCCTCCCCATGCACGTGTACCAAAACAAAAGACAGTCAAACTCAACTAAAGCAGGCGCTTGGAAGTAGTGGGCGCAAGAAAGAACGGGGAGCGCTAGGGGAGAGGGAGCTCCCTCTGCCCTCGCGTGTCTCGCGCGCCCGTTCTTTCCTACGCCCAAATACTTCCAACTTGTATTTACAACTTACAGTAAGTTATTTGATACATATAAAGAAGCATTGTGCTCATATTTACAGCCATGATAAGATCACGGTTCTGACGTTTAACCTGCAAGTAGGTGTAGCGAGAATTGCTTGTGATGGTGTTAAATGCAGGAATGGCTCCGCGTCGTTTTGAAGTTAGCCGCAGACCAATCCACTTCCGAGGATAAAAGAATGAAAGCTTAGGGGGAAGAAGGTGAATGAAGGATGGAAGGCTAATGGGCGTAGATATAAAGTGAGACGAAGGTGAATAAAGGCTAATGGAGGTAGACGAAGGGGGATGAAGGTGAATGAAGGCTATTAGGGGAAGATGAAGAGGAATAAAGGTAAATATTTAACAATTATTCCTCGAACCCGAATGGGCTCTGAGTCAATAGCCCATGAGGCTGAAGGCCGAATGGGCTACTGACTCAGAGGCCATGCGGGCGAGAGGAATAATTGTTTTAGTAAAATCCAACTAGTTAGTCATAAATATCGAGACAAAACAACTTAAGCTAGCAAAACGCGATTCAGCTGCCATTGTTTTGGTTTTCAAAGCCGGCCGGCTTTTCGCTACTAGTGGGCTATAACACATAGCCTAGTAGTAGCTCAGAGAGAGAAAGTAGTGAGAGAAAGTGAAAAAGTTAAGCTTTCGGCGTGGTCAGCGGTGTTTTTTTAAAAGGCGGTAGTTACTTCATATATGATTCCTATAGTGTACCGATATATAGATTCTTATAGTCTTTCTTCTAGTGTACCGAGGTACTTGGCTTGCTTCAGTGTCTTGGCCTACTTGTGTGTTTTGGATTGCTTGAGTGTCTTGGCTTGCTTTTGTGTCTTGGCTTACTTCAGTAACTTGGCGTGCTTGAGTGTCTTGGCCTACCGTAAAATTCCGAAAATAAGCCCCGGGGCTTATATTTTTCAAAGGCCCTTTTTGAGGGGCTTATTTTTGGAGGGGCTTATGTTCGGGGGGGCTTATGTACGGAGGCAAATTTGCGTTTAAAAATCGATTGGGCTAGCCTTATTCCTGGAAGGAAATTTACTGTTTTTCTTTGTTTTACTTTGTATTTGAGGACAATTTCCAAGTACAAACCCCCTAGGGGGCCTATATTTGGACATCCTCGGAGACCCAGGGGCAAATAGTGGGGGCAAGGGAAAGTCTAAACGGGCGGAAAAATAAGGCACGAAGAAAAGAAAAGAACGGCGAGAAGAGCCCCTGGGGACAATGTCTTACCAGACCAGTTCCAAACGGTCGCCACCGTTCTGTCTTCTGATTGGTGCCAGAAAACTTGTGTTTTTCTGGCACCAATCAGAAGACAGAACGGCGTCGACCGTTTGGAACTGGTCTGGTAAGACATTGTCCCCAGGGGCTCTTCTCACCGTTCTTTACTTTTCTCTTGTGCCATATTTTCCCGCCTGTTTAGACTTTCCCTCGCCCCCACTATCTGCCCCTGGGTCTCCGAGGATGATATTTGGAGGGGCGATTTAGCGGAAGGCTTTTTGCGTTGGGAGTGTGTGGGGCTTACATTTGGAGGGGCTTATTTTCGGAATTTTACGGTACTTCAGTTACTTGGCGTGCTTGAGTGTCTTGGCCTACTTTTTTGTCTTGGCCTACTTCAGTTACTTGGCGTGCTTGATTGTCTTTAGCCTCCCGGCAGACGTCCTTTGGGGTTCGTTCGTCACGCATTCATTTCTCCCCCACGGACGTCTGCTTAACACTACCCTGCGTGGCAGGCGTTAAAAGGGGAAGGGGAAACGGGGAATTAGGGCGCGCCTTGATTCCCTTCCCCTTCCCTTTCGAACGCCTGCCACTCGGGCAACAGTGCCGAGAAATACTGCTGCAAGAAAAATAGGTAATGGCGTCATTTCGTTGCTACGACAACTCCGATGTCCTTCCAAACCTGATCACAACAAATTTTCATCTTTATCTAATACAACAGTGGTGGCAATTTTTCCAAATCTTTGCTCATGGAGACGTAGTTTATACTCAAACTTGGGAGGTAATGACCCCGAAAAACTGTATCGAGCCACCTTATCGATCGATTGGAGTTCGATTGGGTTTGATTACCGAACGTTCGATTGACTACGCCGGGATTAAAGAACAAATCACCAGAGCAAAACAGGTACCTCGAAATGAGGCATAAAAGAGAAAAAACCAGCCACCAGAGATACAAGTGACCGAATCCCTACCTATAACCCAGCTCTACCTAACATTCATTCTCCGCAAGAAACAACCCATTCAGCAATCCACCGAACACTTAAGAAACATCTTTAAAGAAGTACCTGTCGTCACTTTCCGCCGTTCCGGCACCAAACTTCGTGACCTACTTGTTCGTGTGAAACTCGCAAACAATGACAACACACCCAAGCCCCCTGTTGGCACATTCCGTTGCAATTCCAGACATGGCTGCCTCACCAGCCCATACATTAACCATGGAAAACATTATACACTTTCACCAACACAGGAGAAACAAGACAAATTAAGCATCACATACACTTATGAAGCATAGGGCGTGTGAGGCGAGAGGAAAAATTTTCAGCGCCTCTCCCCAGTCTCGCTCTCCGTTTTCAGCCTCTTTTTACTGCTTGCGCGTACGTACTTGAATAAGCAAAAAGACGGACTGTTTTGCAGTCTAATTGGGCGTTTGCCCCTACCATACGTCTTAAAAGAAAAATAAGAGACAACTCGCAGTCTAATCTTGATGACGCCTTTTCGGTGATCGCGATCTGGACAAAATCATAATAAAGACGGACGGTAAGAAATTGATTGTTTAAACATCATCGAGTATAAAACCTTTCAAATGCTGATTAAAAGAACGGTACCTTTGTACTGACCTGCTACGATTGCGCACTAAACGTCGCTTTTTAGGTGAGCAGGAACGCGAGCTGGAAACATTTTCAAGAATGAGTGAAGATGTTTTTAGCCTCGTTGCATTTAGACAATACACAGCTTAATAAAACAAAAACAGATAACTTCAAATAGACCTACCGTAGATGACGACCTCTCTTCTTCACTGAAATTTTTTTTCCATTGTTCAAAATCGAATTAAGATGGAGATTTTGGAAAAGTGACCCATTATACGAAAACGCAGTTGGGCGTTAACGGTAGACACATGACACATCGAACTAAAAGGGGAGCCAACGGTCAAACAAAGTGGGGGGGGGGGAGGGGGATTCCGCGGCCTATGGGTTCATAGGGTAGACGGCTATACCATGCTGATGAGCCCTCTTAGGGTCGCTGGGTCGAGACAGCTGTCCATGACTGCCCGGGTGATATGGCTGTGCGCATGAGTACTTCCCAGGCTGTGGGTTGGTGTACAGGTGCCAATTGCCGTTACGGTTTGCTATCTTCGTTTTGCTAAACAGTCACCTCGAATGCTTTTTTTCTGCTTCTAAAATTGCAATATTCTTTAGCGTTCGCTACGCGACCAATCGCCTTCCCCATGCACGTGTTACAAAACAAAAGACAGTCAATCTCAACTTAAAAGCACTTGTATTTACACATGTAAAACTTACAATAAGTTATTTTATACATATAGAGAACCATTGTGCTCTTATTTACAGACAGTGAGCAAGTACGTGTATTTTTGGGCAAGCGAGAAGTGCTTGTAATGGCATAAATGCAGGAATGACTCCGGGCTGTTTTGAATCTGGACGCTAACCAATCCACTTCCAGGGATGAAGGTGAATGAAGGATTGAACACAAGGCTGGGACGAAGGTGAAAAAGGGCTAATGGAGGTAGACGAAGGGGGAAGAGGATAAATGAATGCTAATGGGAGAGAATTAAGGGGGACGCAGGTAAATCAAGGCTAACGGAGGCAGAAGAAGACGGATGAAAGTAAATGAAGGCTAAATGGAGGTACATGAAGGGTGAAAGTGGATGAAGGCTAGCTAATGGGGGTAGATAAGGGGCGCTTTCAATTCAGCACAAAATTCCGGAAAATTTCGGTTGGAAATCAAACGGACCATTTCGGTTCGGTCCTACCAAAATATTCGGGACATCTTTGAAGGTGGTCGGTCTACTTTGAAAGGTCCGGTCATTTCTGTCGGTTGGACTGAAATGTCCCTTTCCATTTGACAAATTGTTGTCCTCAGTACGGCTCCTTTGTTTCCTGCTTGCAAGAACAATAAGGAAACGCGCGGCGGCTTGGGTCGGGTCTGTGTAACCGGAATGTACCGTTCCATTTGGCACGTAGAATTTCCGAAGTTTCAAACGGGGATTTTTGTTGAATGAAAAGCGCACAAGGTGAATGAAAACTGATAGGGGTAAATGAAGTAGAAGAAGGGGAACGAAGGAAAATAATTAAAAGTAGAATAAAGGCGAATCAAGGAGTATGAAGGAGAACGAAGGTGTATATAAGGTAACGAGGGTCAATGGCGGTACGAGAAAGTGAGGAAGTTAAGCTGCCAGCGCGGTCAGCGGTGTTCTTTCAAGAGGCACAGAGCCATTCTTGCAAATAATGGCTAGTGCAGTTATGCCGTAACTGAGAGTAGGGATAGTCGCCCTTTACCCCTGGGATAGGCGTTAAGGGTGAAAAAAAAAAAACAAAAAAAAAAAAAAAAAGAAAAGAAAAGAAACACAAATCCTCGAGTTTTCAGAATAGACCATTTCCGGTTACCCCAAGTCTCTGTTTCAAAGCGAGGCTACGTGCGAAGCCATTGATATGAAAAAGATTTTTCATTCTCATGCAAAAAAATCTCACAAGAAAGGTTTTGCACGTAGCCTCGTTTTGAAAGTAAGATTTTTTGGAACTCGGTAATGTCCTATTCAACAGCAAATTACATTCGCGCATCCTAAGAAAACGCCTGCAATGCAAGCGTAACAGAAGTGAGAAGTAAGCGCGTGCAGTATAATGAGATAAATGTTTACTAGCTACTTATCTGTACGTATATACACCCCTCTAGGTTACTTACCATAAAGGTTATATTACTTTGGCTACATGGTAGTCAACACTGAAGTAGTTTGCGAATGAGGAGTTGCTGTAGAACAGCCGACTACTCAAAAGCTGGAAAAAAAAAAAAAAAAAAAAAAAAAAAACGTGGGTACGTTGATACTCAGAACGAGGCATATACGTGGCTAGGTGGCTGAGAGGCTATGCGGGTAAGTCTTCTGCAGTTAAGCCGCTGACGACTGTGGCAGCACACTGTAAGTTGTTGAAACTGGCTAGACAACTCGCTAAGTCGCAGAGTAACAGGATTGATTTCCGTCGTTCTTTCTGGGTCCAGTCTTCGAGAGAGGCGCGCAGGTGCATTTCCCCAATCCGCGGCTGCAAATTGTTAGCCACACAGAATTAGCCTGGAAAAAGGCCGCACGCTTAGTCGACTGTAAAATACAGAGACAAAGTCCTGCTGAGGAAGTTTCATTTTAACGGTGGCAGCAGACGAATTCGACTTAAGCCGTACCAAAATGCACCACAGCACATACATACGTGGAAAGTGCGCCAAGGAGCGGCGTGTCTCTTTTGGGAATTCTGTCTCTTCATGTCCATCGCTATTAGAGATAACGGCAAGAAACAACAGCAGGTGACATTGTTATAGAGAAGTCCATTAATAGAAACGTATCAGTCTCTATATCTTCCCTTATAAGGCGAAAAAGCCAATAGTAGGGGGAGAGGAAGAGGAACAAGATTTTTTCCCTTACCCCTTCCCCCTTCCATTGCTTCCCGAGAGTTTACCAACAGGCTGTTTTCGCCCTGTGTTCCTGACTTTTACTTTCATCCATTGTTTGATGTGGGGTAAATGCTGATGGTGATGGTTTCCGAAACGTTACCGTAACGATGTATCCTGCAGAAGGCCACGTCCTTTTTCCTTCGGGTGATGTTTCTTGCATTACTTTTGGCTCTAGGCTGGGCTTTGGTTCAAGGCTGCACACAGAGATAATAAATCCCTGACTATTTGTATCGACTATTTTTGCCCCTGCCAAACGAAAAAAAAGGAAAAAACCATGTTAATAACAGGTTAAGAATTGGCCGAGTTGCCCCAAGCCTCTGTTTCAAAACGAGGCTAAGTGCGAGGCCATTGGTATGAAAATGAATTTTTTACTATCATCTAAATAAAACTCATTTTCAAAAGAACGGTTTTGCCCTTATCCTCGTTTTTAAAGTAAGAGATTTTGAACTTGGAAGTGGCCTTTTTGGACTGAGTTTACCCTCATCTAGTACGAGCCTTTTACGCCTATAAAATAGGTCCTTTGCCAGTGCTTGGCAGCAATTCATTCACGTGGTAGAAAACCACCATACTGGAGGCGTACTGACACAAGAATGAAAATAAACAAAAGGGAATTATAATTTTAAATGATATATGAGCCTTTTGTTTGTCTTCTCCCAGTGCGTCTCTTGCTTGGCGGTGTTGTACCACGTGAATTACTACCTGCAAAGGGACTATTCCCCACGTGACAAAATGAAGCAATGCAAAAACAGTAAACCGTGTTAGAGACACCGAAGCAAGGTTGTGGGCAAACTCAAGATCTTCTACCGTGCATTGTATTTAAAATAGCAAAAAAGAGACAATCGGATTCCTATTCATTTGGGAAGCCAAAATATGGCAACAAAATTTAATGATATCAAAGACAGACATATGTTTGGGTCGCAATCGGAGACATCATGGAGAGTCCACCTTTAATGCAAACCCCGGGGGTACTCCCTATAATGGCCTATACGGGAAGGCTCTGCCCGAAAGGGTACCTTTTTAAGCCTTCAGGTATATGAAAGGGGACGAGGGATTTCGCCTGTTGAATTGTATGAAAGGGAAGGGAAATCTGTCATTTCAACCTGTAAAAAGGCCTTACAGGGCTAAGAGATGACATTTTATGGCAGTGAAAAAGGCGGGGAAACGTTCTAGTTTTGTGATTAATTGATATTTTAAAGACAGCGCATTTACAGCAGTTAAAAGGGAAGAAAAGTTCTAAACCAGGAATGTGAAAGGCGTACTTTTTGTCAATAAAAGGTATAGGAAATGGGTACCTTTTCTGTCAAAGGTGGCATAGAAAAGGGTGATGGGTTGGACCTTGGGGCGAGGCCTCCCCGTACAAATCTTTGTTGAGTACCCCCTTCCCGGGGGAGCAACTTCGTAAGGTCGTTACAATTCTCAAGAGCCCATCTTGCAAACACCGCAATTTAGACCCTAAAACATCTTAAACCGCGAGGAAAATGTTGCATTTACGGTTACTGCCAATATTTTAAGTCTCCCAAAACGTTTGCGAACTAATCAGACCCAAGCTTGAAATTTTACCTGTTTGAATCTGGGATGTCGCCATTCACGCCGTAAGACGAGTAATTTCCGTGAGCTATGTACGGAACAGACGAGGAGGCCTGGGGCTGCCTGCTGAGTGACTGCTGCGGGTTGAGGCTACCGGAAGTGCGCCCGTATCTGTCATTTGAGAGACTGTGCGTGGAGTCAGAAGTAGACAGGGTTTGTAGCGAGTGGCTCGAGGCTCCGCGCGTGTTCGCGACGCGACGGCGGGCTGTGGAAATCGATGACGAATAAAGAGCATTTGTATTTAAAAAAAGGATCCGAGATTATGAACTGTATTAACTGAGCTAGGACACCTCACTCTACGCCACAAAAGGTCCGTCTTCACCCTCATACTAGGCTGATTTACTAACACAACGGGAACGTCAGTTGATGACGGCGCGCGCAAATCAAACAACTGGCTTGATCAATGGCTGAGCGCCAAATTGGGCACCGGAAGTCTAGTTTAGTTCTTTCCGCGCTCTTTCCTGTCGTCAAATGACGTTCCTGTTCTAATGCCAAATCAGCTTACTGAGAGAGAGAGGGGTGGGGGGGAGGGGGTGGAGGCTACTGAGACATGTGATATGTGGATATGAGGGTCCAAGGGTTAGGGTTAGGCATTCCCTTGTAAAGGACAGTAAAGGGTACCTGGAGGAAATACCACACTGGTGAGCCTAAGTGAAGGCAAAACAGCTGTCCATGGCTTCCAAAATACTACCGGGCAATACAGATAAGCGCATTCGGATACTGTGCCTGGGGAGTGAATTTTAGTGCTTCCTCGCCGGTTCCAGACTCCAAGATTCCAAGAAAGTTGCGCGAACACTGCATGAGGGCTAGGGAGAGACAATGTATTCGAGCCTGTAAGCATTGTTTTCAATGGCTCATTCTGGTATACCAGCTCCTGGTATACCCTAAGATTAGCCAATTTCGACAGTTTACTTCAACACTTTTGTCAATCATTTTGCTTCGCTAGCTCAGTGTCTAAGGGCCTGTTTACAGGGAAGTGGGGGACCCCAGATAGGTGAGGTAACCCGCTTAGGTGGGATAAAAAAATAACCCTCCTTTACATCATAGTTATTAGAGGAGACTGGTTATGAAAAGCGGCAAACATCAATGATAAAAACAACAGTGCTGCAGTTTATGTTCACAAAAACATATAACAAAGGAGTCTGACAGGTTTCATAACCATTCCACTCAATTAACTATGTTTACATGTAATCTTACAACCCCGCCATCCCGGGGAGCACTTTCTTAAGATTATTGAATGAACGCAGAGCACCTAAACAAGAAAAATGCTGGCAAACCAAGCCAAGCCACCGCCAAAATGAATTTTGCGCGAATTTGATGTATCCCGAATGCGACCCCGGCTGGGCTGGCTACCCCACCTCGAAACGTTTACATGGCAAAATTTGATCCCGGCTGAGAGGGTTACACGGTCTGGCAAACCGGGCTACTCGCCTAGGCGGGTCACCCCACCTAACATGTAAACGTGATCAAATTAACCTACCTGGGGTCCCCCACCTCCATGTAAACAGGCCCTAACAAACACGTCGAGCAGGTGAAAGCCCCCTACACCGCACCTTTTGACGTTTTGACATTTGACATTTTGACTCGAGAAACGGTTTTTCACGAAGTAGTCGGAGTAGTAGACTGATTGAATGGGATCAATTTACGTTTCTGGGAAACTGACCACCCACCCCTCCCCTAACCCAAAATTTTGCCCTAAGTGAGAGGTAAGTGATAATGTTGGGTTAGGGGAGGGGTAGGTGGGTAGTTTCCCAAAACCTAAATTGATCAACTGAATGTACTTGAACAGATCCTTTCTCTTCCCTTCTCTCTTCCGCCGTTTTTCGCTCGCTCACTTCTTCACCGCTTGTTTTCGTTTTTCGCTCTTTTGCACTGACCGACGGACCTGAGCTTCCTTGCTGGATTTTTCTGCTATCCTTCACGGATTCCCCCTAACACCCTTGACAGGGCCGCTTACAACACAACGTAATCTAGAACAGTGACCGATTTCTGCGCAAAAATGCTGGTGTTTATCCTCGTTTTACCTTTCTCTTGCTGTTGTTCAAAGGTCCTTAGTAAGGTGCCATTAGGAAAATCATTTTTTAGTGCAGTGGTTCCCCAGTTGCGGTCCGTGTTGTTATTCAGTTGAACTGTGGTGACCTGAGATACAAGAAAGCGAATGAACGCATAAAATAAGGAATAAAGATGCGAAGAACAATTTCTAAGGACAAGTAGTTAGAGATGGTCCGTGTAAGATTTGTAGTTGTGACAGTGAGTCTCAAAATATCTTTGGCACTACCGTGCTGGTTCTCATCTTGCTGAGCGCTGTAGACTGGCAGCATTCTCTTATTATTCTTTCAAAAAAGCCGGTTAGTTAAGTTTCACGCGCGTCACGCAAGAGGCGAGGGTGCCTCTCCCATTTCGCACCTTCAACTGCGCGCGTGGCCATTTTCGTCGTTCAAGCGTTTAGCTTGACGGATTAACGCTATGTTCACATTATACTGGACAGCGTTTCGTGGTGCCACGAAAACTCGACAACCCTACCACTCAACACTCTAAAGGGTTTCTCATTTTCTGCACCTATGTACACCCTAATTCATTTAATTATGACTGAGTGAAAACGCTGGACAGTCTTCAATAGAAACATTCTAAGCAACCTACCCGAAGGGGGGCCTGGGACCGCGTCGTCACGATTCCTGGGAGACTGGGTTCTAAAGCAGACGTCACATTTTGCATTCCACCCTGCCAAGGAAAGTCACGTGAGAGGTCACATGTCAGCATTAGTAAGGGCAGGGAAATCAGAAGGGGAGAAATCTCGGCGAGAGGAGAATAGATTGTAAAAAAGGAAGGTATGATGAAAGAGTAGGTTTGATCGATGAGTGGGGCAAACAAATATTAAACAGGAATTGTAACCTGTTAGCGGAAGAGCCTAGATAAAGACCTCAAATTAAGTACGAATTATAGGGATTTTAAACAGAAAATGAGGCAAATATTGTTACATAAATTTCTTGATCCCGCGAGCGTTTCGTAAGGTTTTAACCTTTTATTGTATCATAAGAATTTTAGACGGGAACTTAGGTAATTTATTATTTTTTCCTTTTTAAGGGTTATTTTTATATATACTTGATAATGAATTATATACAGCTTTGTCTTGTATCACTGAAAAGCCCCGCAGGGGGAATGTACAATAAACTTCCTACTATTGTTATTAACCTGCTGCTCGATGAAGTACATTTCAGCTTTGGCTTTCTCGTCACCTGACACAGGAATCCCATCAATGCACAGAAGATTGGGCATGCGGTATACTAGTAGCGGCCGGTGAAGAAGACGACGGGTAACCTAAGGAATATATGGGAAATGTAACTAAACAGGAACAGAACAAGATGTTGTCTAAGGAGGCACAGTAACAAGCTAACAAGCTGATGTCACGAAATAACTTACTTTTACAGCTGAAATAAGAAGTTGAATGACCGCTATTACGATAACTTACACACATGTATGTATGTATGTACTGGCCAGACCGTAGATTGGTTTACGTATGTCAATTGCCGATACGTTTGTCTCACACATGTATAACTCAGTCCCACAACAAACTGAACCGTTGACCACCGTGACTTCGACTCGAACCTTTGATAACTTGGGTCTCCGTATAACTTGAGCTTCCAAAAATCGAACAAAGAAAAACAGTTTCTTTCTTAACATTTTCGCAACAACTTAACGCTCTCAAAACTAAAACTGATAGACGCATTGAAATCTGCAAAGCTTGTATATTTTTGCTGATCAGCTCTTCTTTACATCTTACTTCTGCAGCATATTCACTTGCGGTCCCTTGCAGTTATTCATTTACAACTGGTATGCACTTATACTCTTATGGTTGAAATTATACGAATTCTACTCTGCTATTTGCAATTCACCTGTCAGTCCATGGGTACGATCCTTAAGTAGGGATTTACCCTGCGTGACAGGCGTTAAAAGGAGAAGAGGAAGGAGGAATTCGGGCACGCGAGAGGGCGACGGTTTCCTTCCCGCCTCCTCGCACGCTCCTCGCTCTCCCTTCGTTCTCTCACGTGCCTCAATTCCCCCTTCCTCTTTCCCATTTAACGCCTGGCACGCAGGCTAGTATTTATTTATTCATTTATTATCCACACATTAATGTAAATTACAAAAAACACAAGATAAATAGAAAAAAGAGGTGACGAGGAGACCTAACAGAAGCTATAGGAGGTGATTGGGCCTCCTAATAGCTGTTTACATCAAGTGAAGAAAAAGATGGCGTTAAGTCAAAGGTCGAAAAGATTTACGATCGGTTTCCATATTTACTTACTTAAGTATTTATTGATGACTTCGTTGTCAAGTGAATTACAAAACTTGGGTCCTTAAGAAAGAACTGAGAATTTCTTGGTGATTGTTCGACAACAGGGTGGACGGAAGGCCTGGGAGTTTCTTGTGTTGCAAGAGTGGGGATTTTGATGGTGGAAAAACTAATAAACACAATTTTTTTTAAACTCACCGCATTATTAATAACAGACAG
Organism: Porites lobata; assembly: GCA_942486035.1. NCBI lineage: Eukaryota > Metazoa > Cnidaria > Anthozoa > Scleractinia > Poritidae > Porites > Porites lobata. Next base: position 1,046,474 of record CALNXK010000086.1, read on the forward strand.
TTCAACAAGGTGCCTCAAACATTCCAGCCTTTCCAGCTCAGCTATGTCCTAGGGTAGAAAATTTTAAAAAAAAGGAAATAAGATCAAGGTTTGCAGAGACAAACATAAAGCCTGGACCTAACGAGGGCAAAATTACGCTCTGAGAAGCCTCAACTTGAAGGAGAGACATCAAGAAAGGCTTATTTGTTTGACAATGTATGCTCGACACCACCATAAACACAGTGGAAATTTTGAAGGTAACTTACTTGAATACGGTTCATTCCCAGATACAACCGCTGAAGATTTTGAAGCGGCTCAAGGTTAGTTAATTCCCGTATCCTGTTTTCTTCCATGTGTAACTCGGTGACATTCCACTGACTCATAAATGACGTGCTTGAGATACCCTGCGGGAACCATAGGCAAATTTAAGTAAATACCAGGCCCTATAGGTACATTCCCATCGGGAGCGGACCTTTCCTTAACGCTATGTTCATACTATACAAGCCATACCGGATAGGGCTTCTGTTCTCACATAAGAACCGTGATTTTGGCGCGATTTCTGCAACGGCGGGAAGCTGCGTCGCGCCGCGCCGATCTCTAAGGTGGAGAGTCACGTATCGAATAGGTTCACACTATATCAGATAGCTTTTCATGTCGTCACGAAAGCCTTACCGGATAGGGCTTCTGTTGACACATATGAACGATGATTTTGGCGCGATTTCTGCAACGGCGGGAAGCTGCGTCCCGCCGATCTCTAAAGAGAAGAGTCACATATCGGATAGGTGTTCATACTATGTCAGATAGCTATTCGTGTCGACACAAAAGCCATACCGAAAAGGGCTTCTGTTTACACGTAAGAATGGTTCTTTCGGCGCGATTTCTGTGACGGAGCGAAGCTGCGCCGCGCCAATCTCGAAAGTGGCGCGCCACATATCGGATAGGTTTTGTGCCAAACTTTGGTGTAATGTGAACACATATTCAGTCCACCGCGGAAGAAAATAAGTAGGAGCGAGGACTGGAACTCACTGAGACGGAAGTAAATATTTAGAAGTGAGGACTGGAATTTGAGTTCACCAAGCCCTCTCGGCCAACTGCGCCGCCACGATGTTCAATGTGCGTGAACGACTTGTGTCGCCCCAGGCCGTTGCTTTTTACACGGCACGAAAAACTCTCCGGTATAACCTAACGTTCCTTTATACATGAAACACGAGGTACAATACCTGCGCTCCAATCGCGCGTAACTATTGATGCAGATATATATCTTGACTGTTGAAATAACTTTACATTTTCCACTATAACAATTACGGAAGTGTTTGTCCCGAAAACTTGCACACGTCAAGAAAATAGTCTTTTACGTGAAAAGTCTTTGACTTCTTCAGGCAATACTCACTAACGCATAAGGGCTCTCTTCTAAAAATAAAAGTCTATATTCAAGGTAAAACCTGATAGATTTTTTTTTTTTCTTTAGAACCTTTTCAAACAATACTTTTTTTTTTTGGTCATAAAGCTAACAGTATAGGATAAATCAAGTTCTATTTTCGAAAATTATTACCTTGATTTTATTTCGATCGAGAACAAGTTCTCGGAGTTCTAGTAGTCCCTCCAATCCTTCTATTTTGCCGATATCATTTCCTACAGAGAACAATAATACAACTTGTAGAGAAATTAGCTCCCGGTCAGTTTTGCGCTTTATATAAAAGTTAAATAAATAAAGGCAAAGGCACAGTTTGAACTTAGAAGGCCCGCACCGCCAGAATTTATCTCGGTTACAGAAGAAAGAAACATCGACGAGTGTTAGTTACGAATAGGTTAAGTTACCCCAACCCCATCCATTGCCGAGTTGACTAAGACAAATCGGTGGACCACCCCAAACAAACCATATTCAAATGGCTATTGAGTGGACTAAGACAAATCGGACATTGGACTTTGGGCCTTACTGGAAAGGAACAAACAGAGAGAACAACGATTCAGGGAATATGGAAAAAGTTTCTATTCAAAGGCACAAGAATCTAGCAAAAAGAATAACGCGACATGAAACTAAAAATATTGGAATAACGGATGGACTAATTGGTTCGGATGGAAACAACACGATTCCTGTACGGAATCCAAAGTTCGAACGTGAAAGCCGACCTGTGATCTGAGGTTCGACGCGTCCATCCCAAAGAAGTACACATCAAATCCGCACAATTATCGGTGACGTGACTTATAACTAGGGTCCTCTCAACACTGCTTTAAAATGGCGGTGTGTGAAAGACTCTGGGATGAACTGTCCGCAAGCTCCCAGAACCCAACAGTATTCCCACACGTGTTTAAAGATGAAGTACTAGAACAAAAGAAAGGCCTAACATGGAAAAAAGGTGATCACTTAACTTTTAAAAGTTTTTAGCCTACCTTGTAAGAAAAGAGCTCTTAAATTAGTCAGACGAGAGAGCTGCAAGGCGGCCATATCAGTGATGCCGTTGTATCTGTCGTAAAAAGAAAAAAAGGGTACAAGTCTGAAGGAATATATAACCGCAGAAATTTCAATCTGTATTTTTCAGTTCATCTCAGAAAGTATAATCGAAAGCCACACATAGGGCGTTCCACGGAGTCGATGTCTCATTTCTTCAATGAATTTGCGTACAATTTGTTCGCCCCTTTCACATCTTGGGGTAACTTACCGCAAATACAAAGTCGAAAACGCGCGCTTTTCGAGTGACTAATCTTTGCTGAATGTCCGTAATAACTAAAATAAACTGGGCTTTGATTAATTCAACCGAAAATTAATTGGACGTGAAGGGTCTAACTCAGACATTGAAAACTGGCCGTCCAGAGGGCATGTTTTCCCTTAAAATTTTAATAGATTAAGTGCGTTTTCCTTGTATTTCTTCCAAAAATAGCCGTCCATGGGACGGCTGGAGATCCCTACTAGCTAAAACCTTGGTCAAACTATAAAAGACAACCTCTACTTTCAATTCGAAAGCTACGGATAGAGGAAGGACATTCAATAGTGGAGCTCTATAGCTAGGAAAATCTATCCATCCGAGAAATTTTGGTAGTCACGTGATCGTCCGTCCTTCCGTCCACCCGTTCGTCAGCACCCCACGGAAACCAATGTAAAATCTCAGACTTTCTAGCTAATGTGGGAGCCTGCAACCTGATATTGCACATCTATGTTGTCGTCAATTGACAGCCGTCAAAACAGGGTATCCGCCAACTAGTATCACACGGCCATATCGCGGGCTCAGGTATCGACCCTACGAGTTAACGTGTTTTTTGAAGTTATCCGCTGACAAGCTACTAATTTTCACCTGATCGCAGGCTCAACTTTAAGTGGATTTCTTTGCGATGGTAACACTGTTTAAGGTAAATTGTGAATTTATTAACTGGAGCTTCGCTTTTCGACTTGAGTGAATCTATAAATTAAGTATTTATTACCCAAGGTGTAGAACTTCAAGATTAGGAAGAACTGGAGTAAAATTCTCCGGGTTGGTTATCTCTGATGCTACGGAAAAGTCAGTGCCTCGTTTTGATGCGTTCGCTGGTGACGTTGCCTTCGGCTTTGCAATCCCGCTTTCGACATGATTGTGGTTCAGACAGAGGACCTGAGAGGGACAGAGATAAAACCATATCATTTAGTAGGGTCTAAGATTTTTCCTTTTCATTCTTTAAACTGGTCTCTTCTCATTTTCGTCTAAATGAGGTACTGTTCTAAAACACTGACGAAACAAAAAATATATATCAGGTAGCTTTTACCTTCAGGTTGACGAGGTTTACAAGGCCGCCAAAAGAGGTCAACGAGTTATGCTCCAGGTTTACACTGAAAAAGAATGTAACGTTAACTGTAAATGAAACTATTGCAAGTTCTGCACCACTAGCTAAGTTTCAGTGGAACCTCGTTATAACGAAGTGCCAAGGGACTGACAAAATACGTTCGCCATAACGAGGTTGCATTATATTGAGGTACTTTTCCACATATTTTCGCATTACTGGGGTAAACAAAATCGGTCGTTATACCGAGGAATTCGTTATATATAGGTTTTTTATATCGAGGTTCCACTGTAACTAGTTACCTGTTAATTCTTTCTTTCCGCTATCTCACTTTACTGGCGAGGAACGTTAGTAGTTTTCACTATTGCACGCGCCTTTTCGCTCGTTCACAAAAGGAAGAAAATGCCAAGCACCTGAGCTCAACTAAGCACATGACAATGACAATGAAATCTACTTCCCAGGTCTTTTCACTTTTGGAGCAAGAGGAGATATGTCTGGAAACGAGATTGATGAAGTGCCTTTCCTCGTTTTCTCGACTCGGGAAAGAAATGCCTGAGTGACACAGACGCAATGATTGACTGTCGGCTTAGGTCACTAGAGACTAAGGTGCTGGAGGGGGTGGGGTGGGGAGGAAGAGGGGTGTCGTGGAGAGACTAACCTTCTCAAATTAATGAACACATCTTTGGTTCCCAGATCTACAGTTCTTAGGCTACAGTGAGGTAAATCAAGTTCTCTTAGCTCTGAGAAGTTTGCATGACCCAGGCGCTCGGCGATGAAATCTGGAGTAAGCCTGTAGAAAGACGAAATATATGCTTGAATCAGGAGTCTTCTCATTGGGATCAATATAAACTGAGTCACCTGTCTGAAATGTCACAAACCTTCCTCCAAATGTATCCTTGGCAAGGCTGCCTTCTGATGTTTCCTTCAAACACAGAATAATAAAGACACTGAGATGCATAGAAGGAAAAAAAGGTCGTGGAAAAACAGATTGATGAAAAGATTATGTTCTCCCATGACGTGTAAACAATAACAGCAGCAATGTAGCCAATCAAACTAAGGAAGCTTTTGTAACATATAGGCGAATCCTTCCTGACGTCATTGTTTATAGAGTCTTGTCATTAGCATACGAGTTAACCCATAGGAGCGGTCGCCGTGTATATACACATTAGGTTCAAAAGTTGCAAGAGTTGGTTAATTCGAGCAGTTTGTGCAAGTTTTAGCTCCCCAGTTGCAATCAATAACAAAGGAAATATAGACAATCAAAAGACTGCGAAATTGCTGGGTAGCAAAAACGTTAATGAGCTCATTCATTCAGGATCCTTTGTAAAGTTTAGGGTTTTTCAAAGAGGATTTCTCAGAAACTATTGAAGAAATCGGGCTCAAAATTTCAGAGATGACTGAAATTGTTCTACTTTTTCAATATTCAGAGATTTTATTTTATTAGCTTCATCAGATAATGATAAGCTTATGTTAATGAGGCAAAAAATGTAAACAACCTTACCACAGCCAGTCCGTCCAAAGCCTTCAATGACGTCAAGTGGTAAACAACAAACAAGCGGTAATTTTGACCAGCGGAAGCCATAGGATTACCACAGAGGTCAAGGATGAGAAGATTAGGTATGGTCTAGGTAAAAAATACAAATAAAGTATTAATTCTGAGGATAACTGACTGATACATTTTTACAGGGATGACTGAAAGACAATTATACATTTAGCCGAATTTTTGACAACGAAGGTAACGAAATCTGCGCCATTTGAGCGAAAAAGGCCAAAAGGCAGGGTTTTTGGCGCTCGATAAGCTCCAAAATCGAAGCAGCGAAGGAAAAAAAAAAGAGAAAAAGAAAAAGCGAGGAAGAAGAAAGGAGGAGAAGAGCAAAAAGCAATGGTTGCACTCTTAGTTTTTATAATGGTTACTTTGGCCGCAAAAAAAAACCGGTTTGACGGAAGCGACTTATTTGGTGATAACGTTTTCAAAAATCCGGCAAGACATAAATTGGGATAAATCTGTTTTACCTTTAGGTTAAATATCTCCCGGATGTTGGTCAGCTGGTTGTTGCCTATGTAAAGTTCCTGAAGATTTTGATTATTCTGAAATAAGAAGCAGCGATTAAAATCTCAAAACAAATTCTGTAGACTCTTTTAAGAAGAACAACAGTAAGGTCGGCACTGAAGATTCATTTGGCGCAAGAATCTCCAAGAATTTCGTACCACGTTAACCATAAACCAAGCCTGCATAAATGGCGCTATTTTTTCACGTTTTTCGGGCAAGCGAAGGCAAGCGCTAAGCGAGCGTGGAGCACGAGACACGCGACTCGCGGGAAAGCGCAGAAAAACCGTGCCTTTCCGCGTCGCGCGTGTCTGTCGCTCCTCGCTCGTTTTGCGCTTGCCTTCGCATGCCCCTTCCATGACCCTTTGCGGTAACCTGACCCAGGAGCCAGCCTGCCTGTACTCTTCCCATATTTGCTTAGGAGCCTGGGTACAAAACATTGAAAAAACTTGGAAAACATTTCCCTCTCAGTTTTCTGAACAAAAAACACGACCATTTTTTTTGGACAAATAGAAAGCTCCTAGGTTCTTGGCTTAGAAACGTGAACAACGTTACCTGGAGCCCACGAAGGTAGGTGATGGCGTTGTTTTCCACAGACAAATATCTCAACTGTGGTAGTTTTTCCAGGACTCCGGTGTCGAGGGACGTAAGATTGTTACCGGCTAGACTTAGCCAGGTTAACTTTGTTTGTTTGGAAAGACCTGAATCAAAAGACAGCGCAAAAGCATTGGTCAAACAGAGTTTAGGAAGTTTTAGTTATAGAGCGGTTTTCACTTGACTGTCGTAAAACCAAAACCAAAGTAAATACACTAGCCAACCAAAGGGCGTAGTAAAACCAAAACCAAACCAATTCCTCAGTTACTTTCGACAGTCAAGTGAGAACCGCTCTAATATTTTAGAATAGAATGCTGTAAGATAGTTTGACCACGTAATATGACCCGCCATAATAAGTATAACGCAAAAAAGCGCGGGAAATTGAAGGAGTAGCAGTTGGTAACCGCTTGGTATGGACATGGCTCATGCAATCTGTCTTTAAAATTACCTTCAAATTTGCTGATGCAGTTGTTTTCAACTGAAAGCTCCTCAAGATGAATGCAAGATTCGAGACCCTGAAAACAAAAAGAACAAAGCTCTTTACAAGACGAGTCCACGAATATAGCGTTCCCTTCAATATGGAGGACTGAGCGATAAAAGGTCTTTGGTTGACGGAGTTTGGACCTGAAAAGGCTGGTATTATTGAAGATAGAAGGGAGTTTAAGATACCACGTCACACGACCGCGACGGGTGCGAAAAGCTCACTAAAAAAGGGGCTTCGTGTTCATTGAAACTTCAGCGCGATTGTTACAACTCGCTCAATTTGTCAAATGCAGGAGAGCTCTCCTGGAGTTAAATTCTTATGAAAAGTATCCAAGTTTAAAATAGGGGAAGACATTTGTTCACGTTTTTTATGTTCTCCATAAGGCGTGAAATTCAGTAATTTCATGTCATGTTCGTGCGAGCGTGAACATTCCAAAGTGTGCTGCGCGAGCAGAGTTGTGGTTTTGCTTTTTCGACATTCTCTCTGCCCTCACGACATCTTAAGTCCCTAATATGTCAGCCGGAATTGCCTAAGATTGGCAATACAAGAAGACATTCGTGCTCTTTATGTTCACTTTTAGACGTTTTATACCTCTATCTTGGTGAGATCGTTGTTGTTAAAAGAAGCCCACCGCAGATTCTCCAGTTGTTCCATATTCGCTAACTTGCCGAGATGTTGGTTATCAAGATTGACTGTTGTGACCTAATAAAAAAGGGATAAGTTTGCTGGAATTAAGTCTAGGAGATTGTTTACATGTATTAAGATAACAGCTCATTGTTCAATTCCATCCAGTTTTACATCTCGCAATAGTTTAAAACACGTATTTCTTGTCAACTTTCCCGCTCCTTAGTAGAGATTTTCAGGCGAGCCTTTACTATTTACATCCACGGCTGTTATTGGTTTGATGAAACAATAGGTAAAGGACCCAAACAATGCACCTAATAGTAACACAATAGAGAGCTTTAGTTTTTAAGACGAGGACGACCACGAGATTTTCTTAAAACCAAGTAGGGCTCACGAGTGAGCCAGCGTCACTTTGGCGAGGAGAAGCCATTGTCCATTTGCCAGTCAGGACGAAAGGAAATCCGAAAACGCACTTCCGGTAATTCATTGAGTCCGTAGGAAACCCAGTACAAGGATCTTGGCGCTGGTTCGCAGACATTACTAACAGGAGTTAAATAACGTCTGTGATGCAGGTTACTCACAGTTGTGCATACCCGTCAAAGCAATGAATGGACGGTGACCGTGAAAACGACAACAGTGGACAGCATATTGGTAACATAAAAACATAAAACGTTATGACGTTACTTTTTGAAACCACTGGCTATCATCGTCCATCAACTTGACGGGTTTATTCTGGCTGTTTCCTAAGATGGCTTGTGCAGTCGGTACCAAGCTCAAAGTCCGTGGTTTACTCTGGTCTGTGCGAGCGTGCGCGAGGATTGAAAACGAGGAGGGGCGGGAAGCAGCCGCCATCTTTAATGCTGTCGTCATCTCTTCGTCCGTGACGTTCACACCATCAAGACACTCCAAGTTTTTCAACCTTCCAAGAGCTCGCATACGCAAAGTTTCAGGCTGAAACATAAAAGATGACTCACAATGAAAGTGAACGACTTTATCGAATTAAAGTAACAATTCTGGCAAAATGAACTCTCCCTTGACTTAAAAAGAAGATCGAAACCACCCAAAACCGACATAATTGCGCCAGCCAGTCCAAAAGCTTTAGAGAAAATTGACTGTAGAGATAATTGAATGTATAATGCGGCCTGACTTTGAGGAATGTCCCAAACCATTTAGGTTTTCTAGAACAGTATTGTCAGAGGTTTAATAATAATAATAATAATAATAATAATAATAATAATAATAATAATAATAATAAATAATAATAATAATAACTGTTTATTCACAACTGAAAAGGAGATGAAGAGGTAAACCCTATCTACGTGCAGAAACAAAAGGTACTTGCGCTTTGTGGTCAATTCACCACTGACTTCTATTACTACAAAAGCCCTACATTGCACAAGAAAGCCAATCCCTGAAGAATTCTGGTAGTAAACTGTTAAAAGACTGTTAAAAGGCCTTAGTTCTGGGCCAAGGTACGCGCGGTGATTGGACTGTTAAAAAAGCCATTGTCGATTTGCCAATCAGGTTCGACGGAAATTTCAAACACATTTCCGGTAATTCGTTAAGTCTGTTTGGGGCCCAGAACAAAGATATCAGGGAACTTAAGCACCAGATGTTCTTGGTACCACGGACGCCAACCGGAAGTATTTTTGCAGCATGACAGACGCCGCGCTTGTCAAGACGTTCTTGAGTTGTGGCCACAGACTTCAAAACGCGAGTTCTCAGGTTGAAAGCAGAAGTTCAAATTCTGGGTTCTTCGAAGAGTATTCGTCATTCAAAAGAAGAATCCTTCGTCCGAAATCATGTTTTCTTCGTAAGAAAGAAACAAAACTTCACGCAAATATTTGAAAGAAATGAATTATTCTGTCAGCGTTCGTGATGGTTTCACGTTGGTTTGCTTAACGATTTGCATTTGGCACGTAAACAGCGTGCCCGATCCAGTTCTGCGCCGCCAGCCATGCCGTCCGTGAATCAAGAACGTCTGGTGCTTAAGTTCCCTATCGGTGCTGCTTCACAGACGTTGCTATAAACAGGGGTCAAATTACGTCTGAGACCCTGGATAAGAAAATGGAGACCTCACTTAACTCTTCAAGGGTCGCGCCCATTGCCGTTTTCACAAAAGATTCCAGTATATAGCCTTGACATATCATACGGTATAGTGCTGTGATCTATTTGCGGGTATGTAACGAGTATATTCACCTTTTGCCAGGGGTTGTTACGCGTGTCCAGATGAGTGAGTGTGATCACATGTTTCCTCGTGATGCCCAGTTGCTCTCGGGTGTGACTCAGTTGGTTCCAGCTCACGTCTAAATATTTTAACCTATTGCAACCCTGTGAAGGAAATATGGCACAACTTTACAGTTGAACCTCCACTAACGGCCACTTTTTTTGGCGGACAGTCCATACATTAGCCTACGAACAGCAGACGTATTTCCGGTCGTCGCTTCTACGACCGGAAATACGTCTGCTGTTCGCAGGCTATCCATACATTGACCCTCATTAAAACCTCTCTGCAACGGCCACTTTCTTCTGTTCCCAAGGTAGCTATTGTGGAGAGGTTCAACTGTATTATTCTTGGATTAATTGCGGGTTTTTACTATTAACCATCAACAATAAACATTAAAAATGCAATAAAGTAACAGCTCAAGATCCTTGTATTAGTTTTTCTAATACAAGGCTTGTCATCTAGTAAAAACTTCAAACATAACTAATGTTTTACCCTCCTGAAATCTCTCAGGTACCCATTTTAATCTAGTCTCATGCAAAAGTTCGGGAATTAAAAAAATTTGCAAAATAGAAGCACAACGGAGATCTAATTAAACATCTGACAGGCCTAAAAACTTATGAGAATGGATTCTGTTATTCTTAATTTTGGAAATTGATATCGTCTAAAGCAAACCAGTAATACTCGATTTACTGGAGCGTTTTTTGAGCAGGTTGTTTTGAAGAAGGCGGATCTATTCTATCGACGATTTTAGCAGTACTAGATGAATGAAATTTGACAAACCTTCAGACCATCCAAGGTTGTGATTTTATTGAAGCTGGCGTCGAGGTATTCCAAGAAAAGCTATCAAAAAAGGAAAAACAAACTCAACATTCTCTCAAACAACAACATCTGACAGAAACCAAGGAAGCAATTACAAGTTGATTTGAGTGCTTAGTGGTTAAGTTAAATCATCTGACATTACCATGTAACTTATATCATCCAGTCGCGTCAGTTCATTGAAGCTGACTGTCAGTTTCTTCAGTGCTGTCATACAAGTCAAGTGCTGCAGTCGACTCAGTCCGTTTCCGTGAAGATTCAAAACCTGAAAGGAAAAGCATTCAGAACTCATAAACAAATAGCCTGCGAGCAAGCTCTCCATTTGGGGGAATCGCGAGAAGTCACACGAGAAGGCCCGCGACCCTCGCGGTTTCGCCGCTCGCTCGCGCGTTCTCGCGCGACTCGCTTCCCTCCCCATAAATGGAGGGCTTGCTAGCAGGCTAATAAACAAACAAACTGTAATAACCAAAGATCCGAATACAATTTCTACTTCACTGACATCTATTCATGAGTTTTCGTTGTGATCTAAGTAGGGATGGTACAGGATAGTATCCCATACAAGAGAGACTTATAACAATGATATGTCCAGTGGTCTGAAGGCAAACAAGGCGTTGCAGCCAGAAAGTACGACGTATTTCATCGAAACATTGAGTGCAGTAATACTAATGAACAGTAATTTCCAGAAAAAAAAATTGCGGCGCAAATAATTCTGTTGCTGCCACGGTCATGGTCCCAATAGACTACTTACACTACCAAACGTTTCCGTAAGATCGTTCAGATGGAGCGCTTGCTGCATCTTACAGATGTCTTGGTTTCAAATGTACCGAGGGGGTGGGCGGTGGGGTTTACAGCCTCCCTCCCTAGGTAGATTTGATACTCTTCACTGGGGTTTTCAAATGTACCGAGAGGGCGGGCGTTGGGGTTTATAGCCTCCCTCCCTAGGTAGATTTGATACTCTTCAATGGGGTTACAATCGAGACATTTGAAACTAAGATGACAAGATGGCCACCAGCCACAGTAAGCGCTTAATATCGACGATCGTAGGGAAAATCAGGTACTGTGAACAGTCCGCTATAGACCCGTTGTACCAAGACTGTTGGAGATAATTATTTGTCTATCATCATATTACCTTGGCACATAACAAAGAGTTAGAATTTTTCTTAGAAGAAAGAAAAATAGTAATTATTGAAATTTGGCACGTAAAGGCTTGTGAACCGGTTAGGGGTTGATCCTCGATGCAAAGCCCCCTGTACAAAACTTTCTTGAGTTGTCCCCTCCAGCAGGAAAAGGAATACGGTTTTACAATCTAGAGCTTTGTGTAATAACTCCAGGGATGCAGTATGTTTTAAGTACTTTCTGAAATATCAAGTGGAATTTTCCGGAAATTTGGGGTTTGTTCGGTCTCGTGGTTAACTTACGACAATATGCTCAAGAGACGCCACTTTACATCTCTTTAGTAACAATTCTTCCGTCAAAGCAATTAACCTGAAAAAAAGTAGAAAAAACATCGGTCAATCATCAAAAACTCTATTTTTCCAACAACCCTGACACTTTTTGCACCTGGAGAATTCTATGTTGAGCTTTCTGTCATTTTACACTCTTAACTTACATGGGAAGTAAAAATGGATGAATTTAGGTTTCTGGGAAACTGCTCACCTACCCCTCCCCTAAGTCAACATTAACACTTACTTCTCACTCAAGGCAAAATGTTGGGTTAGGGGAGGGGTAGGTGGGTAGTTTCCCAGAAACGTAAATTGATCCATAAAAATAGTACGGAACAACCCCTGGGGCCCGTTTCTCGAAAGTCCCGATAATTAACGGGCGCGGTAAGCTGTTGCCGTTTACATTAAAGATCGAGGTTTCAATAGCTTTGCATCTAACATGAAAAACTATCAGTTAATAAAACAAAATGAAGTAGCTTGCTAACCAGGACCCACGCCTTTATTCTTTATATTTCGATTTCAATATTTGATTTCGGGCCCGAAAAGCTACTGGGACTTTCGAGAAACGGTCCCCTGGGCCTGTTAGGGCGGCGAGTAAGACTGGGGGAGGAAGAAAAAGGTAGGGATGCCCGTCGTCTCTCTTAGGTGGAGAAATTGCAGATTCGGTCTCATTAAGGGTGTTCAGGACGGAAAGCTAACGCTTGTTTTTACCCATAAAGGTATCGCAAAAGACGGCAAAAAAAGAGCACTATTGTGAAAACGTTCGGATTGGGAAAGTGAGGGACGAATAAAAAAGTGGCGGGAAGCAGAAGTCACTGATAAAAGAAGTGTGAATTTCAGAAACCGCTGTGTGCGAGAGGTTAACCTTCCCCTCCCTTGTGGGTAGGACTTTGCGTAAGCGCAAACCATAATTTATTTAGACTTGACCACGTGGGAAGGTGGTGAGAGGGAGAGAGAGAGAGAGAGAGAGCGAGACAGAGAATGTGTTATTTTAGAGTGAGGAATTGTATTAGCAAGATTAAAAAAAAATGGGGGGGTTACAGGCTGAACGAGAGAGCAAACACAACGCATCGTGACTTTATTGAGAGCAGTTTACGAGTGCATACGACAGCTGCTTATAATCACTTGTTATCATCCATCCCCTCGTATGATACTGCCGGTCATTATTCGCATTGGGCCAGTATGTTCTGACAGCAATTTTTCTCAACTTTTACCTTGGTCTTATAGGGATGTTGGGCTCCAGATTTAAGACATCTCCGTCGGGAATGTCATATTTTTCTTCGTCATTGCTTGGTTTGTGAGTAGCGTTGTCCACATGTTCTCCGTAATAGTAAATAAATGACGACTTGGGCTTCACCTGCAAATAGGAAAGTTTACCTACATGTGCGTGGAATAAGACAACAGGCCTTTTGCAATAGGTGGTCACTTATGATCAACTTTCAGTAAACACGAAGACAACTCTCTTTGGAAGAATGATTTTAGCAGGAACTGAAAGAGCATACAAAATTCGATATCCTGTAAATTTTCAGCAATGTATTTCAAAAGTAGCCGTTACAACGGTCGCCGAAAATTGTCTTTTATAAATTTGAGCCCCGTAATGAGAAAGGAAAGATTTTACAACAGGTTGAAAATTTCGAAATTTACAAGGGTTGTCTGTTACGAACAAAAGAAAATTTCAGCCTAGTAATGCTTGTTAAAGGAAAGATTTCAAAACAGCATGACAATTTCGAAATTTACAAGGATTTTCTGTTATGAAAAAATTGTCTTTCATAAGTTTGAGCACCTCTGTGCAAAGGTTGAAAATTTCGAAATTTAAGGAAAAGAAAATTTAAGAACAGATTGAAAGTTTTCGAAATTTATAAGGATTGTTGTTATGAAAAAAAAAAATTTTAACCGTAACTGGGATTTAAGAACAGACTGAAAAGAACCTTATGATTTTTCTTAACCGTAACTGGGTGGCAAGAGCTGTTTTTCCCATACATATCCTACTAATTTTCAGTGCAGTCCAACCAGCCAGGAATATGGGGTAAAATCGATCTAGTTACCTTTGTTGTATATTCAAAGTCCACAACGTATTCAGGCAGCACCATCTCGTTATCAAACACGTACCACGCGCACTGCTGCGTACTGCACTCGCAATTCGTGTCCCTGACTGATCTTTTCAAACCCGACCCAGGCTTTGTCGGGCAGTTCTCGTGTACCCTACTTCGATAAACGGAGTCTGCACCTCGATAAGACGCCTTTGTAATTCTATTAAAGAAGGAAAAATCAACGTTGTTAGTTTACACCTATCAAGCCGAACGGACAAATAGTGTGGAGAGAGAATTGACTGTATAATCCAGAATTCGAGAGTTTCCAGAACATGAGAAAAAAGCTTCTTGAATATTTTCGTAAAGGATGCAGAGATAGTTTTCACCCAAAACGAAAGAAGAGAGGTCTTGTAACTCCCACCCCAGCGTACTTTCTTGGCCAAATATTTCCGTCTTATTTGCCACTTGCACATCTCCGATAATGCATCTTATTTGCCCCCAACATTTTGCATAACCTTTGTTTTTCATTTCTCCTAGGTATTACAGCCGCCCCAAGAGAAACTGAAAGCAATGCTTATGCAAAATGTTGGGGGGCAAATAAGGTGCATTATAGGAGATCTGCAAGTGGCGAAGTGTTCTGGGTTCCACCAGGTATCTACAAACTAATTGTAGCTACTATAACTGGACTTTTGTGCATTACGCTTTTGTTTTCCAAATAACATGCTCCACCTTTATGCTCCGTTTTTTCCCAATAAAATGCTTGGTCTGACTCTCTCCCACAAAAGTCACTAACATGCTCGATCACATCCATCATAAAGTGGCTTTTTTCGTTTCTTTTCAAAAACTTATTAATGTTATAACAACAACATAAACAAGTTAATGGTTTTTGTACAGCAAAAGATAACCCCTTAGTCGGCTGTATGACATGTGAATTTTTTTCTTTCGCCTGTCGACTGCAAGTATTCATTTTCTCCTAAAGTTTTTTGTACAATTTTCATCTTCTCTGAAAACACAAAAAAAAATTCCGGGAAAATTTCGCAAAAATACTGGAATAATACATAGCTTAATGCCCTTACCTCACTAAAATGCTCGAAAAATGATAACAAAATATACAAAAGCTTGACTATAACTGAAGACAAAAAGGTCATGTTTCACTTACTTATTTTCATTCTTAACAGGTACCACATTTCCAACAAACACTTTGGCGACGATCAGTTGACCTAAACGTAACACAGGGTAAATAATTATTTTGTTGGACTTGAAAGTACTGGAACCACGAAGCTCTAAAGAACCCATTGACTGAACTTTACAAACACCAACTATTTTTTAGGGCTATAGGGACATTATTTGGGTCATTAATTTACTGTTTCAAAAGGCTTCGTGGCTCCCCGAAAAGTAGGACAATTGCGTTATCACGGCAATCTGTAGACCGAAGAATCCTGCAAACCCTTAAAAAATAGAGTCGGTTAATGACACCTAACGGGGTTGACAGCTAAGAGCGCCCAAGCTGCCCTATCGCGGTCAGCGGAATCAAGTTTTGTCTATGCATCAAAACATCAAGTGCTCTCAAACAATTCTCAAATTGAGCTGTCTCCACGGGTGGTCAGCGACTGCAAGCTGGCGTCAGTTAACGACTGTTACCCCCTCCCTGAGGTTTAAGGTCGGGTTGCCAAGATATACCAGCCATGCAGACTCCACCTGGTTGATTGAGTTGGCTGCCAATAATCTGCCAATAGGAGAAGCTCCTGGATATCTGAGGTACCCATTCTTCAATTGGCGAATCAGGTTTTTCATCATCAATTACTAATGCTTGCATTAAAATAACGTACATAAGACAAGTGCTTGGAGAAAGCCTATTGATTTGTATCGCTTTAGACTGTTTTATTTGACTTCCTGGCCACTGTAGAACACTCACCATGCCTAAACGGGCATTGATCGGTACTCTCTCTCTGTTTGGCTTTTGTCCTGAGGTAATCCACTCTGGGTGTGTCACAGACACTGACGCTGTTCGCGAGAGGTACACCACCATCTTCATTCAATTCCTTCAGAACACAAAGAATCAACACAGAATTAATGTACAGAGCGCTTTACAATCCCAGAGCCAATTACAGGCCATTCATAATTTCAACTTTTGAGTCTGTGGATGAAATCTTATTGTGTGACCGTTCAAATGAAACCTCTTCAGCAGTACTTTCACAATGTACTATTTATTTAGTACGCAGTTCTAAATTTTGAGTTTGTGGATGATTGTTATCCAATGGTGTAACCATTTAAATGAAACCTCTTCAGCAGTTCTTTCACATGGTACTATTTTTTTAGTATGTAGTTCTAACGTTCGATTTTACGGATGAAATCATATGGTGTGACCATTCAAGTGAAACCTCTTCAGGAGTACTTTCACATGGTACTATTTATTTAGTATGTAGTTTTAACTTTTAAGTCTGTGGAAGAAATCCTATGGTGTTACCATTCAAATGAAACCTCTTCAGCAGTACTTTCACATAGCACTATTTACTTAGTATTTAGTTTTAACTTTTGAGTCTGTGGATGAGATCCTAGGGTGTTATAATTAAAATGAAACCTCTTCAGCAGTACGTTTACGTGGTACTATATATTTACAGGAGCCATAATGGGACCCATTATGGCTCTGATATTTACTATGTAGTTCTAACTTTTGAGTCTGCGGTTGAAATCCTTTAGTGTGACCATTCGAATGAAGCCTCTTTCGCAGTGTCTAGCATGCTACTAAAGTAATTTGTCTTCAGCATTTTCACAAAATGAAATTTGTTCCCTTTCCTGAATATTGAACGGAGGAGCATAAGGATTTTTCTCTCTTGTTCGGTCAATTATCCTGGAGAGGAGAGTGGCAGTTTTCATGGTTTAATGCAGTCACGTATATAAACACACAAATTTACGCACCTCGTAAACAGATGCAGGACGGAAGCCTTTCTCCAAGACTCTGATGGGTTCTCCGTTCCCGTCAAGTAAAGATGGATCCCACATAAAGAATAGATATTCTAAAAATCTCTTGTACGATCTTCCCCTGGAACAAAACAGGAATTAGTCCAGCTTGAAACGACTTTAACTACTTCCATCTCAAATACACTACACGACACAAAATTTGACTTCGGATATGGTAATGTTGATACACTAAAATATGAATTTCACAAAGTAGTATAGTAGGGACTGGCTAGGTCTCTTTTTGGGGTAAGAATGAATGAAAACTTTATTTAAAGCTCACAAATGTATTTTAGTTTTTAAATGTCTAAATTTATTTATTCTTATTTTGAACAATATTTATTCAGGGGTGACCAGTTCAGCGAGGCTGGTTTGAATGGGGCCCTGATGAAAAGAAAAAAAAAACACAAAAACCAATAACAGATAAAAAAAATTGGAACAACTAAGTATAGCGAAAGTATTGGAGGCTCAATTTGGCTTGGATCTAAAGTGCCTTTCTAGGCCAAACCAAAACTTATCGGTAATTAAATCATGCTCGCTCCTCAGGGCTAGACGAAGCGTGAATGTTCCAGATCTTGGCTCCCCTGAACCTGAAGGAGCCTTGGTAATTAGTTCAGGTGGTCGCTTACAAGAGGTTAAAAACAACGCGAAAACTATTAAACTGTCAGGCTAAAAATTGGTCTCAGTGCCAGTATGAGAGGCCGTCGTTTACCAGAGGTTGTAATCATAGGATTTTGACTGGGAAAATTTTTGTCTTTGGATAGGTGGTCGCTTATAGGAGGTGGTCGCACATGGATGTTCAAGTGTATAATCTTTATATAACTGAGATATTTATTACAGTATATCAAAGTGTTCATACTTGGTTAGTTCAGTAATATCGTCTTTGTCTAGAATCTTGTCCAGTTTATCATCAAATCGTGTTCGTAAGATTCTGTTGTGTACCCTTGTGATTCGATGAATTTTAATTCCAGAAATTCCTGCACCCTGTGAAAGAAGTTTTAAAAAAGACATTGAGCAAAAAAAATGTTACACTTCTGGTATGAAACTGAACAAGCCACGCCAACTATTACTACAATCGTGTTGAAGCGCGAAGTAAGAGAACATGCAGTGCTCAATAGCATGCGAGTCACCTCTCCCCCAAATTGGGTGAAACAATGGAGTTTGACCTGACCCTTTCACAATTCCTAAAGCTTCTTTTTACAGTCAATCGGTAGTAAATTGTGACCCTAGGACCAGTAGCCAATCAGCTTTTTCAGGTCAAGTGCGGGTCTATGTTTAATGATGATTGACCAGTCACCTTTAACTACTGCCATGAATGGTCTTCGTTATTGATTCTCATGTTTTTCATTAGAGACGGATTTCCTATTTTCACTTGCAGGATCTGGAGTGTCTAAGGCAATCAACTACAAGTTGTTGTTTCCAGTGAATAATTTCTTTTTCTAACAGTGTAAAAATCCAGAGAAATAAATGCCCCCAGAATTTCCACTCATCGTGTCCTTTTTGAAACTTGACGGACTTTCACAACACGCGACATTAGGACGTTTCAAGACGAAGTCCTGCAACAACAGAAAGTGTAAGTTGTTGTTTTCCTTATTAAACCTATTTCTTTTTTGCAGTTTTCATTGCCGTCGTCGTCGCTCAAGCTCCCTGATAAGGCTGACTCCAGTCTAAAAGAAAATGAATATACCTGGTAGTCTCCAACACAGAATCTTGACAAAACAAGGTCATGGCATGATTTGTACCAGGGATCTGATGGTTTACCATCCTCAAAGCGCACATTTCCACCGGTCTCCAACTCTAACAGAAGTCGCTGGACTGTCATCTCTGACACACTGTTCACTTGATCACAGCTCTCTTGATGGCACTGGTCAATCCTTAAAACAGAATTTGCCAATAAACATCAATAGGAACTGGTTGCTTAAAAAAAAATCAATGACCGAGTTGTTATACTAAGGCTCCGAATATAAAGAGAAAAGTTTCCTAGGTGGAGGGGTCATCCGCCTACTTGAGCTAGCCTGGGCCAACCAACTTTTCATCCATTTCCTTACAAAAATTGGCGAACCGTGTACAAGAGAAACATAACGTTGGCTCGGCTAGATAGGTGACCCGGCTTAGCTGAGTTAAACCTTTTCGACTGCAGGGTTACTCTCCTAGTCGGACCAATTTTTCTCCAAAAAAACACTTTAACTCGCCCAGCAGGTTCAACTCGGTGAAGACAATCAGAGGATGCACTGACGCTGTTTTAAACAATCAGAGCATGCGCGAGTGCTGTTGACTTGGGACTTTAATTGGGAAGAACGGTCTACTTGTTTCTCGTATAAACGCTCGCTAAAGTTGACTAGGTGAGGGTGACCCTCTTTCCCAGGGCATATAAACAAGGCCTACGCGAGGTTCCATGCAACATGTCTCGTAAAAGGAGCAACAATAATGCAGGGCAATTTAAAAGAAAGATTGCTTAGCGTAACTGGAGAAAAACCTTCTAAAATGGCAACATGGCACTACTTACTCTTCGCACTGTTTCTGTAGCTTAGCAATTCTTTTCAAAAGAGCCTCCTTCTTCTGTTGTAATCTTTGTGAATACACCACTGTATCAGCTACGATATTCGCTGCGTCTTCCTGAATGTTTTCCTTTTTCTCTTCATCACCTGTAGCAGGGCTGATGGGATTTTTGTTTTCTTTAAAAGACGTGGACGTCCCGTCCGTAAGTTCTTCTACTTCTCTTTCAATCTACGAGGAAATATAAGAATACAGTCAAACCTTCCGTGAGGGAGCTTCAACAAGCACACCAGCGATGGCCGTAAAAGCGTCACTTAAGTGAATTCGTGCTGTTTTCAAATATCGTGGCTTTTATCCTCACCTCGGACAAACGTTGTCTCGGGTAGACGGGTCAGCCACCTACCTGAGCTACCCTGGGCGGGCGAGCTAACATTTCATACATTTCCTTACAAAGCGCGGTGCACCGTTTACATGAGAAACAGAAAGTTGGCTCGGCCAGAAGGGTGGCCAACTTAGCTGGGTCACACTGGCTCGCAACTCGATAAAGATGAGACAATAGGGACTGTAAGATCCGAGGACGCGACGGCAACAAGACCGTCAAAAAAAAAAAACCAATAGGTTTAATAAGCAAAACAACAACGTTGCACATGCATCACACTTTTTTGGCACATTTCTTCTCCGTTTTTGCACGATTACGACGTGAAAAAAACGGAGCCTGCCGCCTCGGTACATTTGATACCAAGATGGCGGCCCGTAACGGTAAGTGCTCGATCTTGACAATCGTACGAAAATTTGGGGACCATATAAGGCAGAGTAAGAGTAAAATTTCCTTATCCACTTGTCACTTGGACAAGCTCTATATTAAATTTGGTTGTCCAAAACCCAAGAGTTCTTGTCCAGAAAGTTTTACCAGGTTCCCAAGCCAAATGGAGCCGCAGTATGGGAAAGTTAAAAAGAATATTTAACCTTATTTTCTAAGTATGAGGTTTCCTTTTATGACTATAAGATCAATCTTAATTCTAGTGCAATTGCAATTTTTAAATGTTTCTGTTTTTTTTTTCTATTAAAAATGTGCTTGTCCCACGGACAAGTTATGTCAAAGGTTCACATGTCCGACCTAAATTTCTACCTGTCCCGGAAAATCGGACATACGTTTTGGCGCACCCTGCATATAAGGCAGTCTCTACAAGCGTCTGACAACACCTTGGAGACTACGAGGTATCATTATGATTTTAGTCTTACAGCGAGGCCAGTACTCACATCTTTAACAGCTGAGTAGAGCTTATGAATCCTGTTCTTTGGTTCTGCTTGAAGAACAGCTTTCTCCGTCTCAAGTCGGAAAAGTAAGTCAGCTTTGTTCCTTTGTAGGGTCTTTACACGCATGTTGTAATACATCTTTTTCTTTACCACTGTGGTCTGTAAATAAAGAAAAACCTGAATCCAAAGCCAAACACATTTATATATTAGGGAGCTTAAGCAACGACGAAGGCGACGTCAACGAGAACGGCCAAAAAAGCAATAGGTTTAAATTAGCAAAACAACAACTTGGCACGTGCATCACGCTTTTATGTACATTTCTTTGCCGTCACTGCACCACTACAACGTGAAAATGCCTAATTTATCGTTTTGTGGAGGACGTGAACACAAGACAACGCCGACTTTCTTTTTTCCCTTGAAAAATGTAAAAAAGAATGCGATATTGTTTAAATTATTCTGGTACAAGGTTTTTGCAAACTGAAAATTGAAATTAATCAATTTCCAGATGGATTCCGTGTTAATAATTTTTTGGCAATGTTACCCAAAGCTTTATTTAGTTAGAAACAAACCTCTGCTAGATCTTTGAGTGTTTTGTTTTCCACACTGTATGAGTCAACTCTACGTAGCTGTGGCAAGTGATAGAGCAGATGAGTGGAGTAGTTACACAACAAAGCTACAGGGTTTGGTCCATACACCGGATCCTTTAGGCTTAATGACTCCAGACAAGGTAGACGCGAAAGGTTTGTCAGATCCTATACAATTTAAAAACAACATCAGACAGGTCTTTACCTGGTAAAGGGAAATTTATATTATTATGTAGGTCATTCTTCTAGGACCTAGTCTGCTACACAGCCAGTTTTAGTGTCGTCACGCAATGCTCCTCCCTTTGTAATTGTGGGGAGGAGCGTTGCGTGACGACACTAAAAACAGCTCTGTAGCAGACTATCTAAGACCTGGATAATAAAATATTTATTTGTTAGTTGAACATGAAATAAGAATACCGTATTTATTCGAATAGGCGCCCAACCTCGAATTAGCACCCACCTCAAATAAGTGCCCATCCTAAAGGCGGAAAAAGTTAATAAGCGCCCAGCCTCGAATAAGCGCCCACCCCCACCCCACCTCCCTCCCACTCCCACTCAAACTCAAATAAGCGGTTAATCGAATAAATATGGTATTACATTACAGTAGATCCTCTATATAACGAAGAGCCAAGATACCCACAAAATATGTTCACTATAACAAGGTTTTGTTATATTGAGGTTCTTATCCACACATTTTGCTTTTGCTGGGGTGAAGAAAGTCATTATACCAAGAATATCATCACAAAGAGGACCATCAAATTGAGGTCCCACTGTAGAAAATTTGGTTGGAAAATTTAAAGCAAGCAACCATTTGCTCTTTTGATCGAGCTGCTGTCCAGCGCCATGGACGAGTATCGGTGAATTAACTTTGAACGGGTAAAAATCCTTAAAAATAAGTTAAGGCTGGCAAGACAATAAACTGTACCTTCAATGATGCAATGTAATTTGCAGAAAGGTCTAACGTCTTAAGGTTTAAATTTCCACTGAAAGAATTTCCTGCAAAAAAGCGGTACTGTTTAAGAATTTTTCAAAACTGGACCAAAGTGTACTCAATCAGTGAAACAATACCCACACACCTACATATATACGATTATGTTACAGGTCAAAATTAAATTTAGGTTAAAATTATTTTTTTAACCTGGGTTGATTCTAAATATCCTTTGCCTCCTGGCCGTAATTATTCATGAATCATGGCTAAGAGACAAAGGAAATTGAGAATCAACCTGGGTTAAAAAAATTTTACCTGATTTTAATTATGACCTGTAACATATACATAGATAAAATTACTATTAATAACATTATCTTCAGTAGAAAACGTTCTTTTTTATTAACCCTTTAAGCCCTGAGAGTGATCAGCACCATATTTCTCCTTTTAATATCAATTCTTTGTAAAACAGAGTGGTCATGAGAGTTACAGACATGATCAAACAAAACAAATTTGCTTGATATTTTATCAACTTCTCCCCACTACTTCTGTAGGAAATGAATAGGGGCAACAAATGAGAATTCAAATTTTGATCTTAGAGTTTAAAGGGTTAAAAAGTACTGTTACCAGTTTTTGGAGAGTTAGAACCACTCACCTATTTTTGTTATTCTGTTTGCAGCCAAGTTTAAGTCTAGAAGATACAGAAGCCCATCTAATCCCTGTATCATGAAAAGACTTTCGGTTATGATGAGGGAAAATGGACGAGGCAAGGCCAATTACCAATACGTAAGTCACAGCCTTCTGTAATTAATGACATGACAGCTGCATGCAAAGAGAATCAGTTTTACAGCTAGCATGTACTAGACCGAAAAAAGATTTGATGAGCAGGAGTAATAATTAATTATTAATTAATTAATTAATAATTACAGCATTAGTTAATTAATTAATTGCTTTATTTATTCGTTTTAGTCAGCTACAATTTAACAAAAGCTTTACGAGCCTTACTTTTACCCGGAGATTGTGGCGATCACACAACCTCTAGTCTGAAATGAAATGTAGTGTTATTAACACGAGTGGCGGGGGAGTGTTTCGGTATAACACGAAATTCATGCATGATATAATCACGACTAATGACATGACGTAACAATCGTTGATTAGTAAGATCATTACTACTAGTTGCAAAACTTGAGAGACACCAATGGGTACGTGAATATTATTCTTATTTACGGTTTGTTTTAACATTTCTTGACTGATTGTACTTCCTGTTGATATCTTTACATAGATTTCGAATTTTATATCTTCTGTATTTATGTACATTTTGGACGAAATACACCATGTGCAGTATTTGAAACCTTGGCGACTCGCAGCCAGCAGTATACTTGTTTTGATACTAGTTTTTACAGAATTTACTTTGTCAGATGAACCTAAAACCATGGCTTTCAGTTGGTCCATGTGAATTAATGAGGAATTTGAAATTTGTCTTAAAGTACTTCCCCAATCTGTAGTTAAATCCCCCTTCACTTGCCTGTTGGGCAAGTTAAGAACAGAATGCTTTTTTAATGGCATAATGGCAAAATTCTCTATCCCCTGAGCTATAGACACGATTCTGTTTGCATGCTGCATGATCATTTGAACCAAGCTTTTAGCCAGGTGGCCGACCAGCCATCCCCTGGACAGCCACTTTTTAGGAGAAAATAAACAAATAAAAGCACATCTTGTTGATTCTCACTCAGTGGTTTCAAATGATTGGTGAACAGCCATGTACCAATTCCTGGCTAAAAGCTTGATCTGAGCTAGTCTGGATGAGCTAGAGTAGGTTGGACTAACAACATGCACATTTGTCGACATACCCTCACTTGACAAGCTTAAGCTAACCGGTGTAAATAATCTGGAAGTTACATTTTATTAATGGTTACTGGTTATTACCTCTATATCACTGATTCTGTTATTATTGAGCCACAAGACAGTCAGCTGATCCAGATGTGAAATATTCTCTATTTTTGCAATCCTATTGTCATACAACAGCAGTTTTCTTAACTGTTTACACTCACTGAGACCGGAAATTTTCTGTTGAGAAAAACAAAATACACGTCACCATATCTTTTGTTATGATAAAACATCTCACATTTAATAACTTGCTCACGCTACCACCACATGTTCTTGCTAAAACCCATTGTAGAATGATGACGGCTATCATGTTTTTATCCTGCCAATGTCTACTTACAATGTAGTATTGAGAAAATCCCCTACTCATAGTTGTCCTCTAACCTAAAGCTGTCTATTAATATCTTAACAAGACAAGCGTGGTCAAGGGGAGTCATCAGGTGATGTGAAGGAGGAAAGAAGGAAAACTCTCCCTCTCTCTCCATTTTGTTTTCCTCCTTCTAATCACCCCTTGCATTTCCTGCAGTCATGTGCGCGATCCAAAAAGAGATGATTGGAGATGAGTCAGCTACAGTTACATGCAACCTCTTCAAATGCCCACCTTTCCACAGTGCCACCACTCATATCTCAGTCTCTACTGACAGTCTATAATTTATTATCATTTACTCTCATACCTGTTTTAACCTCCCTATAATGGCCACTTTTCCACGTCAAGGGCAATGGCTACTTAAAGTACATTACAACTCCAAAAATAAAATATCCTCAAAATGGCCATATTATTAAAAATGTACAAAATACATAAAACTAATACTACTCACTCACTGTACTTTTATGCTTTATTCTGAACTTTTGATGTTTGTTTAATTTACTATACATGTAGTAATGATTGCGTTACATTCTAATAAAATAAATTAATTTTTAAAATAGAGTATATGATCAAATTAATTAATTAGGTACAACCTCCATCTTATCAGGGTAGAGTACGATGTGCAACTGTGAAAGGTAAAGGGTCTTTAAGCAAGAAGCCAGACTATGACAGGTAAAGAAATCAGAGACTTTAGGACTTGACAAGAGCAGGGAGTTGGGGCATGATCCCCAACTGAAAACTGCATGGTCAAGGGTATTGTACTTGAGAATACGGTAAACTGCTGAGCTTATACATCTTTGTTAGGGGTTTTCAGGGATCCTGATATTTTGCGTGGTCGTGGAGCCGCGAAATTCAAGTAAATCCAGGAAATCCTGCAAAATTCACAATAACATTCAAAATACCACGAAATTCAGGAGAATTCTTATCAAATACACGTTGATATAACATATTTGAAGCTTTTTTTTTAGATCTCAGGCCTTCAATAGTGCAGCTACGGAGCCTGGAACACAATGCAAGGATTATAGAATCTCAGCTGCCCATGACCAGAATACTGAAAACTCATCCCATGAAGAGGTGGGGGGGGGGGGATACAGTGTACAGTGTCATACAGAAATTGACTTACAGACAGCTTGCTTTCAGACACACATAACTCTGTCAAGTTTGGTAAACACTCCAGATTCTCCAGCATGGTAATCTGCTGACCCATTAGAGTGAGGCTCTGTAGGCTTGGAAAGTTCTCCATGCCAATTATCTTTGGAAAGCCTGAGAAGAACATCTCCAAGGATTTGACATTTTTTCCTGATCCTTTCTGTAACTTTTCAAACTTGACTCCATTTACAGTGCACTATAGACAAAAGAAATGAGCTGCTAGGCAATAACTGGCCGCTGGGTAAGTAGAGGATTTCTAACCTACACAAGACTGTGCTCTAAGAAAAATTGACATGGGGGCCAGCAGAACCCTAAACTTATGAAATCTAGGGTGCCCCACATATGATTTCTATGTAAAAAACTAAGATTTTCTAGTCTCCAATGAGACTTAGGCACCAGGGGCAATTGGGCAGTGCTAGAGCAATTAAAGCCTTGAATTTACATAACAGCACAAAGCTTACATCATTAGCCATACTCTGAAAGTGGATCTAGTTTCTACAGGGTTCATACAGAAAATTGCAATTATTTTTTAAGGACTTTTCAAGGACCACCCACCAGGAATGTAATTTGATCACAGATTGTGCAAAAATGCACATTAACATTCCATTCTAATAGACTTTTAAATAAAGGCTTGAACTGTTTGCTCCTCCAACGTCTCTACATTTTTCAATTCACTTGATTAAATTGAGAGTTAATTCTTGCATAAAACCCTATAAGTACAGCTCTAAATCACCTTTAACGTCTCTGAGGTATGAGTTATATTCTATCATTAAAAATCACTTTCCAGGCCCCTAAATTCAAATAATTGAGGAAAATTCAAGGATATTTCAAAGACTTGCACAGAAATTTAAAGACTTTTCCAGAAAAAATGGAATTCTATGACTTTTCAAGGACTCCACCTAAAATTCAAGGACTTTTCAAGACCATGTGAACACTGTTCTATCACCATATCCAGTGAGTCTTAATTTACGTCCCAACTGAAAGCATGTTTGGGTTCCATAAGGGTACTCCCGTATCTAAAGCCAAGACAGCTTGAATATCTTTCAAAAGGATGTTTTTTTACCACCCAGGATCTGGACACAGCCAAACTCCCATCTAATTTTAATAGAGCAGATTTTTCACTCATTTGCGAGATAGGATTCTTGTCTGAGTCATAGTCACTGGCTAGACTTGCCACAAGTCAATCTCACGAGTTTCTAAGTGAGTGGAGCGAGCTGTTGAGGCAACAAAGCAGCTGAGCGAGTGACAAAGTCACGAGAAGGACTTTTTTAAAAGTCAATATACTGACTGGCAAGAGGCTTAAAAAACTGGTAAGTGCTGGAACATTCATTGTTCAGAGCAAATCCAGTCAAAAGGGTTTAACTCTCTGGCATTATTATCGAGGTAGTTTTTGTCGTTTTTACAGCCCTTGTAGCCAGTTGTTTTCTTGCCTGTCTTCCCTACCCGAAAATCCCTAATAATGCTCATTGTGCAGGTTGCTACTCCCCTTTGACTTTTTCACCGCAACCCAAGCAAATTCTAGACAGTTCTCATCCCCACCCCTACCCCCAAAAATGTCTGAACTGTAGGCTGCAAGGAGCCACTGATTGAGGCTAATGCTGCCATGTAAATGCTGTCATAACTTTTGATTATAATGGTCCCTGATCTGTTGTGAAAGCCAAACCACTATTTCTCGTCTCACATCTTTTATCAAAGTTATGTAAAATGAATGTGAAATAAAATAAAAAAGTGCAACTGTAGTACAGTAGATTCACTTCTACAATGTGTCTAAGAACTATTGCCTTTGTGTGTATTTATTCGTAAGCATTTATGTGGTGATATATCACAATGAAAACTTAATCATGTACCAGTTCTTCAAGGGAGCTTTTCGTGTGTTTCCTTTTTAATCTGGCTTTATTGACAGACTGAACTGCTTGTCTCTTCACAACATAAAAAAGAACAAAACAAAGCAAAATACAAACGTAAAAAAATAATAAAGAGAAACAAAAAGAGAAAAGAAAAATACTTATAGTATAGTTTGTCTACTTAAAACCTTGAAATTCCTAAAGTGTCAGAAGAGTGGAAATAAAAAAAAAATATTATAATAAACTGTATATTTGCCAGCAAAATATCTTCTTAATCCCTAAATGAAAAACAGTCTGTTATAGATTCAGAATATATCAAACTGGTAAGATTTATTCATTACCTGGGTCATGATGGTTAGGTCAAGGCAAAATATTAAAATTAAAAAAAAAAACACAGATAGCAACACAAAAACAAAAGACAAATGCAAACATAAAAGAAAAACTCACAAAGTAAAGATAAGATAAAGAAATTATGACAGTGGTTATTGCAGTCAGTCTGGCATCTCTATCCAGCTGTTTTTAGGGTTGTTGTATAATGTGCCTCCCCAAAAAGGGCATAATGTATTTTCTGCACGAGTGCCTCTCAACTTGGATCTTCTGGTGCAGCTAGGCTCAATTACCAGCCGTTGTTCTGGACAAATAAGCCCGCAACCATCCCCCTTATTGAGAGTGACCAAAGACTGTACTCAGGAGACGGCAGAAATCGAGCCTGGGTGCAACTAGGTGCCTTGCATACTCTCACCTTCAAAGGCTTTAAAAGATGGAGCTGTGGCAAGGCTAGGTCTAGAGCTTGATCAGAGAACTATTGCTTTGCATAAGCGTACATGTACATGTAGGTACAACGGAAATCAAGGATATTATGGTCTTCTCCTTTCACTGCTCTTTGCATTATGACACTGAATGTGGATTAGGAGAAGACGAATACTTGAAAACTTTTTCTGAAGCTAGAAACCAGGATATCCTTGGTAAAGATCAAATGAAACCATCTCCAGGAATCTTAATCAAACCCCATTTGCAGCGCAGCCCTTGCTAGGCTGCAACCCCCGGCACACTCCTCTGACAGTTTTTACGCTGAAAACTTCAATACATAAATCCATTCAAAACAGTGCAATGGAAAAACGCATCAAAACGAAAACTCTAAAATAAAATGGGCTTTCATTAATTAATGATCACGTAAACTCGATGTTGACCAAA
The DNA here is from genome assembly GCA_942486035.1 of Porites lobata. Taxonomy (NCBI): domain Eukaryota; kingdom Metazoa; phylum Cnidaria; class Anthozoa; order Scleractinia; family Poritidae; genus Porites; species Porites lobata. The sequence goes on from CALNXK010000086.1 coordinate 1,075,125, forward strand.
GTAATCTTAAACTTCTTAAAAATTAATTTTCAATGTAATGAATTCAATCAGTTCCCCGCAGTTATTATCGACTGATCTTTCAACAACCGAAAACAAAGCACTTTTTATGAAAAGAAAGCCCCAAATAAGAAAAAACCTGAAAAAGTTGAGAACAAAAGCGAACAGAAATCAAACCACAATCGATCACTGTGAAACTGCTAAAACTTGGAAGTTACTATACAAATGCTGATAACTACAACCTACCAGTTCTCTCAAAGATTCCTCGTCCTCGTCTGAAGACGAACTCTCAGATTTTTCGTCTTTAGCGCTTGTCATTTCGCCATCATAACCACATTCACTAAAGAGGCAGTAAACTCGTTTATGAGCGTAGATTTTGTGTTTAAAGTAAATTGGCGCGCTGCAATGTACACTCCGCCATGTTTTCTCGAAGACTCAAATTCGAACGCTGTGATTGGCCAACAGTTGCTCTAGAAACTCAGCTCGTCCCAGGTTACCACTACCAAAAAGGGGCCACACTTGAAGTAGGTGTGTGGAGAGAGAGAGGTGTTGTGTTTCGATCGGAAAATGGCGCTCTCATTGTTATCTCGGCAGGCCAGGCTCCGAGCTTTGAAGATTCCACTTGCTTTGGCCTCCGCAAGGAGATTCGAAAACACTCTTGTCGAGACTGAAGAAGATGGCAAGATCTTTTTTGTTTCGATAGCTCGTCCCGAGAAGCGAAATGCGGTGAATGCAGAGACTGCTAAACAACTTTCAGAAGCGTTTCGCGCTTTTGAGAATCACGATGAATGTTCAGTGGCCGTCTTCTTCGGTAAAGGTGGCTCATTTTGCGCTGGTTATGACCTTCAAGAATTGTCAGAGAGGGATCCGGAAAAATTCTTAAAATCAGTGCCTCCGGTCGGAGAAGGTGATGCACCCATGGTAAGTAAAGTTTCGCGAAAAGTTCAAGCTTTTTCAGAGAATCGAAAAGAAGCTTGCAGAGCATTAACGTTTGACTTCCAGAAGAGTTATGGGATTAAAGTTTTTGTACCTTTTTTACTGCTTTTTCTTTCGCCCATGACTCTGTTTATCGTTGCAACTGCATATGTTTGCCCGTTGATGAGCCATCGTGCTTTTTTGCACGTCAAGTCCCATGTACAGTTGTGTTTTGATAACCCAACGCACGTGCACGACACGCGCGCGTGTCGTGAATCGCTTTTTTCGTGAGCAGGATGTGACTTTTATTGGCTTATTTCCGGTCAAAAGAGAAGCATGCATGCTGTACAGGTATTTTGATCAACGATTCATCATGTTCATGAGAGCGTGCATGTGGTATTGGTTGGTGAACAGATGCTTACTACATTCTCAGCGGGAAGTTGATTAATTCTTATTGTTATGAAATGCAGGAAAATCCAAACTGGTGGTCAGTTACCTGAGAAATAAATCTAGAGATTCCAGTTTGGAAAGTAAACAGAACATGGTGTGTTGGGTAATTCCAGTGGAAAATTTTCCAGATCAGTGGAATTACCCAACATTAAGAAATTTTGCTAAGTTTGCAGAGCTCTAGGAAACGTAACGTTCAAATGGGCAATTCCAGAAAATATCCTCACCATACCATGGACGGCTTCTATATTTTAGCGTTAATTTAAAAATTGCAAAATCAACGCTGTTCAAAAGGATCGATTTTCCAATTTTTAAATTAACATTACTTAAGTAACTACGCTGCACAGGGATTTTAATCTTTATTCCCTATTTAAACCCCTCCCCTTCCCGCCTTGCCCTCAGCATTTCCAAAATGGGTTATCCCGCTATGCCTTCCGAATTCCATAATCATTAAACCCCCCTCCCATTCGGATTTTCCATTTTTTCGTCGAACCCTTTAGAATTCCTGACAGTCATCAAGACTTCAGAAATTCTGGAAAAAAATAGATCTCTGTTCAACAGATGCAACCTACATTTCCTTGCTTCCTCTTTACTCATTAAGCAAACCCACTTCCCCCTCCTCCATCCATGGTCCCTCCATGTTTAATAATCTCTCTCTCTCTCTCCATGTTTTAAGGGCCCTTCCCGACTGAAACTGAGCAAGCCAGTTATTGGGGCAATAGAGGGGCATGCAGTCGCTGGTGGAATGGAGCTGGCTTTGATTTGTGATCTCAGAGTGGCAGCAGAAAATACTGTCATGGGAATATTTAACAGGAGATTTGGTAATATTCTTTTTATATAAAATGTTGCTAAAAAAGAAAAGTTTCTTATTGTTAGAAAATAAATCACTGTTATGATCATTATCCTTTATCACCTTGAATGGCAGTAAATTTATACCTCATTGCTACTTATTTTTGCAGGCACTTAATTTCGTAAAAATGCAGGAGACAAATTCTATGAGTCTTAATTCATAATTTGGCAGGAATATTGTGCCATAAGGAATTGTGCAAAAAGGCAGTGTTTTTATAAATTGGGCTACCTGTAACAAAAAATTAAACAGTTTTAAACTAAATGTTTTGGGACTAAATTTGCCTTTTACTACAAAGAACAACAGAAATTAAGTTCTAGGAATTCTTAAAGCAAAAGTATCAACTTTTTAATTAATGGATTTTAGGAAAGGATCATACATGTAGAAAGGGTATCAAAGTTAACCTCACTAAAGTTTTTTGAAGTACTATTCCCTCATATATTTTATTACTGTAGTGTTCCCTATTATTAATCACCGAAACAATTATCTACAGCTTTACTACTTAACCCATTCGCTCCTGGAGATTTTGCCAAAAAACGCGTTTTGAAGCTAGTCGAGTGGTTTTCTGGTCACTGTCGTGCTATAAAGAGCTAAAACTTACCACAAACTGGTTTACAGGTCGAACATTTCGCGGCCTTCTTATCCAGATGCAAAATATCAGCTTGAGAAGTTCGGGCATGCGCAGAAAGCAAAATTTCGCTTTCTCTCCTCCCCTCTTTTTGCGCTTTTCTTGCCTCATTTTTTTTTCTTTTGCTGGGCATTTAGTAGGCTTCATTTTGGTGGGAAGAGTTTTTAAGAAAGCTTTTAGGATCTTAGGATTAGGTGAAAGGAAAGGTAGGTGGATAATGGAACAAGATTTTCATGGAGATTTTCAGGTCAATGTCACGTGGTTTTTGGCTTGTTTCTCCGGTATCCTTGACTGAATTGTGCTCATTCTGGTATGGTTTGAAAGATCTCTTCACTCTGCACAAGTTAGCGAAGAAAGTTGTCCTTGACTGTTAAAACTGATGACGTCACAATGGGTAGAAAGGACCTGGATCCGCACGGGCGGTTACGGGCGGTTCAGGGGCGAATGGGTTAATAATGCATGGGGAGAACTAAATTTTCCAAAAGGACCCCAAGTTCTACAAACAATAAAATTAGTCTTATACAACTTCAGGTGTCCCACTCCTGGATGGAGGAACTGCCAGGTTACCATACATTGTCGGCCTGTCACGTGCTTTGGACCTCATCATGACTGGGCGGCCTGTGAGTGCTCAAGAAGCCTACAGTATGGGTCTGGTCAACCGAGTAGTCCCTAATGGAAAAGCTCTAGATGAGGCCATTAAACTTGCGAAACTCATCGCACGTTTCCCACAAGAATCGCTGATTACTGAGCGCAAGTCTGTTTATTACTCTGTGTTCAATGCAGAGTCGTTTTACGATGCACTGTCATATGAGCACTCTAAGGGTGTTAAAGTCCAGACAATTAAAGATTCTATTAAAGGCGCTAAAGAGTTTTTAGAAGGGAAAGGCCGAAAGGGGTCTTTTGATGATTATCTTGATTAGTGAACTTGGAGGAATGTCTTAATCAAGGAAGCTCCATGACTTTAGGATTCTATAACCAGTGGGTGCTACTCAGCAACATTTTTTACATGGGAAGGCTCTGCCCCAACGTCTAATCCCTTACTCTTTTATAAAATTATACCGTTTTTGACAGAACACAAATACCCCCATTGAAAAAAAATTTATTGGTACAGCTCACACATACCTGTAGAGATCTACAGCTTGTCATTTTTATGTAGTGTGAGTGAAGTGCATCTGTTTGAAAAATTTTAATTCAAGACAGGCTTCTGTTAAAGGCTTTATTAAACTAAAGTGACAAATTTCCTAACCCTTTCATATACCTGAATCCTTTAAAGGTACCCACTTTGGGTGGGGCCTCCCCATAGAGGCTGTTATGTGCCTACCCCCTTGATTAAAGATAAGTAGTGTAAAGAGAGATGGTGAGATACATACAGCTAATAGCTGTTACAAGGTGAGCTAAAGTTTATCAGCCAAGTGTAGTTGTCAGGCCTACCCCCATTTTTGTCTAACTTTTATTTTATCTTGAACAATGACAAACAAGATAAAAACAATGCAAGAAATGTTTATCTTGACAACTAAAAAAGATAAAAACAATGCAATGAGTCATTGTTAGCTGTTTCTTAGTTACAAGGCTGTGTTCTGATTAAAGTTGTTTAAAGTTCAAATGCATGGTATACATCTAGCATTATTTAAGCAAAAAGTAACTCCTTAGAGGCCCTAGGCATTCTATAACACAGCCCCAAGTACATCTATGACTGAGTTTCAAGACTCTTGCATGACTTTTCTAAAAGGTAATCGAGAGTGTGATAAGATTTGGGAATGTCACTAAGATTTCAAGTAGGGGAAATCAAATAAAGTGGAAGCTCACATAAGCTGACAACATTGGGACACTTAAAGGGTTCTTGTAACTGGAGCTGTCCTCGTAGGGGAAATAATGTAAAAAATACAGTGTTTGTATGGGAGTTGAGAAAAATGAGGTTTTGTGAAGGCGGCCATAAGTAGAGCTGTCTGCTTGTGCAAGTGTCTTTGAGGAGAGTGTTCACTTTAGCTAGGGATCTCTTTTGGTTCTATTTTTCTTGTATTTTCTTAGGAAAGTAGCCCAGGGTCGCATCATAGTAACTGGGGGAAATCCCCAGCCCTTAATGACATCCTTGTTAAATATCCCTTGAGGTATTTGTGATTTGCATAAAAACCAATGTACATGCTAAAGATAAATCATCCAGGAAACTTGTCCAAATAACTATACATGTTCGGTTATCATTAATTTTTGTACAAAAGGCATCTACAGTGTAGTTCGTCACTGGACACACATTTGAACAGATTCGACTTCCGGTGATGAAAAACAGTGAATAAAGCCAAAACTTGAACCGTCACAAGAGTTTGAGTCTTGAGTAGTGTAGCTTAGCAGTGGTGGATCCAGGGGAGGGCCCCCTCCCCCGTATTTTTTGGACGAAAATGAGGCCCGAAGGGCTGAAAAAAATTTTTTTGGAGACCGCCCATCTCCCCCCTTTTCTAAGAGTATGGATGACCGCCCCCCTGCCGTATCTCAATGTCTGGATCCGGCACTGCTTAGATAGTATGACGTGTCTCTGTTTCAAAGGGAGGTTGAGTGCAAAGCCGTCAATAGAAAAATGATTTTTTTTCTTCTCATGCAAATAAAACTCATTTTCACGAGAAAGTCTTATGCACTTACACCCAAATGAAGGTGAGAGTTTTTTTGAACTTGGAAATTGCCTATTGAGAGTATAGAAGTGAAGAGTGACATAGAGGGGAGGGGTAGGGATACTGCCTTCTCCCCTCGCCCCCTCCCCTGTTGTTTCCTAGTATGAGCTCGGTTCAGTTTTCGCGCGGCTTTATCTCTGACTTTAATAACGAACCACAAAAAATGTAAAATAGCTACACAGGCTATGTACCAAAAGTTACCTGCAATGACAGCAAGTTTTGTAACATTTGGCATAAGCGTCCATGTGGAATAAAATTCAGACATACTTTTTCCGAGGCATACCTTTATTGACCCTTTTAGAATGAATGAGATTTATGCTCGAAGTATTGAAAAGGGCTATGTTATACTATTTTCTGTTCTTTTAAAGGTAACCGGTCAAGTCACCTGAAAGTCATTTCTACCGAAATTCTAATAAAGAGTATATGTAATATTTCATTCTTTAAGCGATATTAGTGACTTTATGGAGTGCTCAGCAATTTCCTGCATGGAAGGCAACAACAAGTTAAAATTGGTGAAACTTTTTCACCTTGGGTGGGTCGTACAATAGGGGTTCCCCAAGAGAGTGTTTTGAGTCAACTTTTATTTAATATTTTTATAAATGATATCTTTTATTTTATGAGGTATGCCAGATTATCCATGCTGATGATCAGAAAATTTATCAGGGATTCTGACAAGGATCCTACGGCACTTCACCTCAGAATGGAAAATGAATTAGTTACCATAGTTCTATAATGGTCTTAAGGCACACCCCGAAAATTTCAATCTTTGATTTTCGGTAAGAAGACCTACGATTTTGATTTTAAGATTGGGAATGTGGAAATTGGTAAGGAAAAGAATATTGACTTACTGGGTGTCAATTTGGATGATAAACTCAGTTTTTCCAAGCATATTTCTAATGTCCGCGAAAGGGTACATAATCAAATTCAAATTATTAAAAGATTTAGACATATTTTAAGTGACTTAACTAAAGCACGGCTCTACAAGGCTTTTATTATGACAAACTTTCAGCACTGTAACGCGATCTGGCATTTCTGTGGCGCTAGGAATTCCCAAAAACTAGAACTCCTTTATATAAACATGTTTTACGAATAATTCTCAATCAATCAATCAATCAATCATTTATTTTAACACGTTACGTCAAAGAGCTAAAAATCTCGTTCAAAATACGAACGTGTATAAATAAAATCTATAATAATTACAGCTATATAATATTATGCAATTTAAAAAACAACTCAATAAATATATACATATAAAAAACTTGGTAATAAAAACATAAAATATAAAAAGCTAAAACCCATCAAAAAGCCATATACTAAAAACGTGACTAGGAAAACTATAATACTCGTTCTAAAAACAGTTAAAAGCTACAATTGTGCACTATAAGACATGTTCTAAAAGCTGCATCGTGCAATTTACTTCTGAAGTCATTAGCATGACTTGAAAGACGCACTTGAGAAGGCAAACTGTGCCATAACTTAGTTAATGAATAAGTGAAAGAATTCTTCTTAAATTTAAGATTAAAGTTAGGTAATTCCAAATTCAAGCCCTCGCTTCTTAGCCTATACGGTGTATGCCTGTATTTAAAAAGGCTTCCAATATAAGTACTGGTCCCGTACCATTTAAGCATTTAAAAAGAAGTATTAATGCCTGGTGTAAGCGCCTACGGTATAAGGATGGATTCTTGGTGACAAAGTCAGCATCCCCAGGCGTTTTCGGCTCCGTCATTCCTGGACTCTACCATGAGGTGCTTTTTGGAAGATTTCTCGATATGTTGATCTTAGTTCGTAAGTCCTTTCAAGCAGCCACACCTGCCTACATATCAGCATTATTCAGGGGCACCCAACGACGATTTCCTCCTAAATACGTTCAAAAGACTTTCTATGCTATCCAGAATAGTATTAGATCTTTAAAAATGCATTGTAAGCGGCGCTATAAAATGGGTATCTGTTCGGTCATCCTAGAGGACTTTGAGTCTTTTCGAAATTACAAGGGCTTCAATATTATTTTCCCGAAAATTTTCCGATTCTAAGCACCTTTTTGAATCCGAAAATTTTAGGTTTCTCAGTTTTTTTTCTTTTTTTTTTTTTTACGAAAAACAGCATTACTTGGGGAGTGAAAAATTAAGCTTCAGAAAATCGTAGAAAATTTATTAGATAAGTTTTTGAAATTGAACATGCATGAATGGAACGGTCATCTAGAAATTTTAGTCGCCCTCAAGTAATAGAAAATTCTAGGCAATATTATGGCTCACTTCTGAGTACAAGGGCGGCGCTTGACTGGTGGGGAAAGAGGGGCATTTGCCCCACCAACTTTCAACCCAGCTCGTCTTGATGATGGCAAAAGCCCAGGAGACCATCCAGAAACTGCCGACGACTACTTCAGATCTATTTTAAGTTGAAGCGCTAGACTGCATGATTAATTTCATACTCGACATGCAGATTCAATCAACCTGGATACAAACTGTATTCCCGTTTAGAGTTACTTTTGGTGGATGCAGTTGATATCAATGATTTTTCCAAGAATCTAGCTTGATTCTGTCTGTAATTTTTATGGAGACGACTTGGAGCGCAATTCACTGCTTCCACAGCTGCAAACTCTCAAAGTGCAGATTCGTGCTGAGGCAGATCGGAGACCTTGGATTGAACGATGTGGTGGCATATCTGAGAAACCTCCTCAGTGCAGCTGTTGATTATTTCTCAGAGGTTTTTAACATTGTGAATAAGTTACTTCTTGTTGTACCTGCCACGAATGCTGTGAGTGAGCGATCGGGCTCTGCTCTTAGAAGGCATAAGACGTGTCTTCGAACACTGACTACGCCACAAGAAAGATGGAATCACAGCATGATTCCCCACGTTCACACGGAAACGACTGACAAATTGGACATAGAGATATTGGAAATCAGTTTGTTTCACCATCAAATAACAGGCAAAGTTGCTTTGGAAAATTCGATGTCAATTAAAACTTTCTCAAACCATTAATTGAACGCTAAAACAAACTGACTGGTGATAATTTTCTTCGAAAGGATTCAAGTTTGATAACTGTTTTTGATAAGTTGCAAATGGTCATTAAGTTTTTCCATTATGGCTCTTGGTTTTTCTTACTTTGTTGACCACAATGAAATCCTGGTATTTGCCAAATTTAGTGTTCAGATCACGGCACTAGATTGCATCTTAGAGTACTCAAATTCTCCAAACTTCCCGGGCGAGCATGCCACCGGAACCCCCTAGTTTCTCCTGCCTTCGGCACTCGTCATTGGCGCTATCGCGCCAATATTACACATATTCCCAGTTATGCCCCACCCAGAAAAAATCCCCGGCGCCTCCCCTGACACCACATTCCTCCCTCGACTTTTAAAAAAGGTTTTTCAATTTAAAAAAAAAAAAAAAAAACAGTCTTTTCCCCCATTTTGCCTAATGCACACTCCTTCGCAGATCTTCATCCCCACAAGACAGAAAAAATTCAAATGACGAGTTCTTTTCACCGGAAGAGCCGACCACCTGCTTTATCCCAGACCCACCGGAAATCATGTCCAGTTGTCGTCCAGCTGCTCACACCACCACGTGTCTCATGCCAAGCCCCCGCGCGGCCACCCACCAAACCAATATTGCCCCAAACACACCATGGCAGATGACAAAGATGAATTGAGGCTATGTGTGCAACATCGAGCTTCTTACCCTGAGGGGATAAAAAAAATCGACTGTTAAGCATTTTGATCACATTCGAGTGTTACTTCGTGTGACTTTCAGTTCTCTTTGCACAGAACCAAATCAACCATCGACATCTCCGTGGAAGAGACATTTACCCAAGGGAGACGTGGAGGTACGCAATTCTGAAGATGATTTATTTTATTTTGGTTAAACATCTGCTCATTGATAGCGGCGTTGCTAAAACAAGGGTAAGGGTAACACCAAAGGTAGAGGTGAGGGTGGGGGTGAGGATGGGGGTGAGGTTGGAGGGTGAGGGTGAGTTTAAGGGTAGGGTTAAAGCTTATGGAAACATAACCGTACCGATGATCATGCACAGGAGCCGATTACTTAGCAATCGGCTCCTGTCATGCAGCTATCATTCATCCGTTACTCTTACTGGTTTTGTTGAGTACAAAAAAGAGATTTTCTCACAGAAATTGTGTTCTTTTGCGGACAAAGCCTTTAGAAAAAAAAAATCGGTCCAAGAGTTGAGGAAGATTGGAAATCAATGACCGGAAATTTGTCTACTGATCTCCCTCCCCTGGTCTGACCTCAGAGTTCTCATATTACTCTACTCATGGAAACCAATTAGAGAGTAGACCTATCGTATGGTAATCACGTGATCATGCAATCTTAGAACGTCCACAATCCCTCATTCCGAGTTGATATTTCTTGTGTGGTCGCTTTTCTCTTTCTTGAATATCAAGTATTATATTACACCAAACCTACATCAGTTTAACTGATGTACTAACTTGTTTATTAAATTTGATTTTGTTGGCAATATCAATTCAAACCCCCCAAATATCCCGACAATCTTTCAAATATGTTACATTTGGAGACGAGCAAACTGTACATCTAACACTTTCCCATAAAAAAGCAAATGTATGGTCTTCAAACCGCGCCAAGCCCAAGACGTACGAATTGTAAAATTCAAAGAAATATTGGTAATCAACATCATGATTGTTCGAGTATAAAGTAATTTTGGATGAAGGTCTAAATTGGAATTCTCACAACTCGAACCTCTCGCAATTGAAATTTTTACATTCTATTAGTTATATTTTCCTTTTTTTTTCTTATAATAGCAATCCCTCACCCTAAACTCATCCTTACCTTCACGCTCACCCTTACCCTTACCCTCACCCCCAACCTCACCCCATCCTCACCCCCATCCTCACCCCCACCCTTACCCTTCACTTTGGTGTTACCCTTACCCTCGTTTTAGCAACCCCGCATTGATAGTCGTAGCTGGAGGGCATATTAATTTTTGACTCTTTTTAATTAGTTTTGTAGTCGGTGAAGAAAGAATTAATTTTTAATTTGTATGCACAGTTTGTCAAGTAAAGTTGTATTATTGGGTTTTAGCAGCAGAATTAGGAAGAGAAAAAGAGACTGTTTCTTGCGATAGTTTAGGGTGTAACAAGAAGATTTTTTTGTCGTGTCATTTACAAGAAAATTTTACAAAAAAAAAGTTAGTTTAGGTATTAGATGTAGATCTAAGTTAAAATGTGTGAATGTTTAGAGATGTGAAGCAAGAAAAGAAATGCGAGTTCTAAACCCTGTCGAAAAATGTGGAGATGTGAGTTCTAAACCCGTTACAAATTTGGAGGTGTGAGTTGCAAACCCGTTTGTACAGAAGATGTAGATGGATGAAAATAAAAGGCGGTGGAGATGTTTTTTTTGGCACTTTTCCCAGTAGTTGAGTTTTAAACTTATACTCTTAGTGAAAAGTCACAGAAAAATATCATAAAGACATGATGTTGGATGTGTGGGTTCCGTATAGCCGCGAAACAATTTCTGCTCTGCAGCCACAAAAACATATTAACAAGACCAGGGAGCAATTATACATTTAGCACAAATTAGTCCCCATAACGAAATAAATAAACGCTCTACAGAGTCAGGTAACAAAAATTGCCGCGAAACGACTTCTGCCGTCTGGAGCTACAATTCCTAAAACAAATTGTAAACAAGACCAGGGCTTAATGGGCGTCGATAAAACCCGGAACATGGAACATCCCGGAACATTCCGGAACATCCCGGAACATGAAAAAATAAAAATAATTTTCATGAAAAAAATATATAATAAAATAATAACAATAAAATAATTTTTGTAAAAATTAATAAGAACGTAAAATAACAAAAAAAAAAACGAAAAATAATGAAATCATCAAGAAAAAGAAACTGGTATCCTCTCTGAGTATGAGAAAACAATATTTTGTCACAACAAATTGAAATTTGTTGGGCGAGTAAGGTTCATGCAAATGACAGTAATGAGTAAAGGCTTGCTTCTAAATTCAAAATATATTAAAATGGGTCGCGAGGAGGGGGTTTTCAAGCTTTCCTCACACAACCACCTCTTGTAATTGTTTGCCATTAGTTAATCATTTGGCGGTTATCCATTTACGGTTCTGCGATGGTCTGAAATGTCGGTGTAGTATTTCATGTCAAGCCAGCATATAGTCTCCTTAAATGTAACCGACATTTGCTTACTTGAGGTTCTTTCCTTCACTTGAGGTTTACATGAATTACTTACAGACTAGGTGGCTCTGTAAACTTAAGAAGAGTATAGGGGCTCCTGTCTTTGGATTTTAGTGGACAATACTCACATTCGTAGTAGTTTCTATACTGTTTACAGTCAGCATGATATTTCAGACGTCTCCTCGAGTCGCAAGAGGAATTTGCGGGGAGACGACCAAAATTCAGGCTAACTGATAACAGTTAGAAACTACCGCTGCGCTACCACTGCCACTGCAGCTATTCTGCGGCGAATGTGAATGTTTAATTTAATTATCCAAGTCCAAAGCGACGAGCCCCTAAGCTCTTCTTACGGTCGCAAAGCCGTAAATTGATAACCGTTAAACCGCATGGCAAACATTTACAAGAGGTGGCTGTGTGAGGAAAGCTTGAAAACCCCCTCCTCGCGACCCATTTTAATATATTTTGAATTTAGAAGCAAACCTTCACTCATTACTGTCATTTGAATGGACCCTCACTCGCCCAAAAAATTCATTGCGACAAAATATTGTTTTCTCATACTCGGAGATGATACCAGTTTCTTTTTCTTTCTTTCTTTCTTTCTTTATTTTTCGTTTTTATGTCATGTTATGTTATGTTATTTATTTTGTTATTATAAATTTTTGGAAAAATTGTTTTCTATCTATTGTTCTTTTTATTATTATTATTATTAATAATATCTTTATTTAATTAATTAATTATTTTTTCATAAAAAAATATTTTAATCTTTTCATGTTCCGGGGTGTTCCGGGATGTTCCATGTTCCTGGTTTTATCGACGCCCGGGCGTAATAAAGTAAATAGAAACTAAGCCCCTGGTTCTAACACACGCTCGACAGAGTCAGGTAACCAAAATTGCCGTAAAACAACTTCTGCTCTGGAGCCACAAAACACATTGTAAACACGGTACAGCGAAAGGCACGCTCAACGTACTCAGGCATGTTAAGGCATGGGTCACCTCATAATTTGGCGAGGTGGCATTTGAAACGGATTGTTTTGATCAGTCGTCATGAAACTTGGCAAGAGTGTAGCTAAATGTCGTGGGTCGTGGGTAGTGGGTAGAAGTCGTGGGTAGTGGGTGTGGGTGTGGGTAAATGTCGTGGGTAAAAAAAACGTTTTTCCAAAAAAGAATTAAAATCAAAAAATCAAAAGGCAAAAAGGAACTCTGTACACTTTGTAAACCTGTAGCAGGTTATAGAAAACTGGAGACTGAACTGCTTTTTCTCAAAAAAGTCAACATTCGTGACTGAAACGTCAGTTAAAGGAATGATATTTAGGGGTTACAGCAAAGATTTTGTACGCAAAACAAAAAAAAAATTGAGAAAATTATATTTACGTAAGGCAATAAAATTTACATACTGTCCGCGCCTTAACTTGAAAGGTTGAGCATGAAGGTGGTTCCTTCGTAAGTTATTAGCTAGCCTAAAACTTCTTTAAGAAAGACTTCTATGCAAAAATATGAAATACTTCAAAATTGTCCTTTTTCCCTGCCCTTTCCCACGGTGATCTCGTTCCATCGTGTTAAGAAATCTCCGCTGATCATTGGAATTGTAGATCGAGTAAAGATTAATAGTGAGCAGCTACTTCCATTCAGCCAGTCAGAACTGTCGATCCCATACTTTCTGCAAATTGTACGTATAACTTACGTCTGTTTCGTATATTTTACGGCGATAGCTCAGGTATGTATAAATTTCCATCGGCAACATGTATGGTCTTTATACAGTGATGGTGTGAAAGGGGAGACAAGTCCCACGTGTCTAAGGAAATATCGGGAAGAGGACGAAGAAGAAGCCGTGGCGAAAAGGGCAATCAAGGAGTTGGAGATTTTCGTTTCATAAACATTTTACAATTTTTTCTATTTATTATTATTATTATTATTTCATCATTTTTTTCCATACTTTTTTTACCCACGACATTTACCCACACCCACACCCACGACCCACGACCTCTACCCACTACCCACGACCCACGACATTTAGCTACACTCACTTGGCAAACAGTTTTAGCTCGGTGGCCTTAACAATATGTGACATATTCATTGCCGAAATATTAGTCACGTGACCTGCAAATGATCGTTAACGTTCAAAGTTTTCAAAATTAAAATGGGGGAAAGGAAATGAAACTTAAAAGAGCAGCAAATATTCTTAGGCACCAGTGTTTTTCCCATGGCCTGGATATTATGAAATAGCCCTGCATGTATGCCTAAGTGGAGCTAGGATTAAGAAATAAGGAAAAACAGGTCACGTGACTTATAAAATACTTTAATAACTCTTAATAAAAATGCGTTAATCCACATTCCAAGGCTAATTGACAATTCAGACAGTTTCGCTGACAATTTGATGACAAGTATTTTTAGGCTGAAGTTTAATAACCTTGCACCGTTTGAGAAAACAGTTTTTGTGACGTCATGGTCCAAGGAATGTTACGTGATGCTTGGGATGAATTTTCCAACACCATTTTAGTGAGATATGTCTTATCATATCTTTGTGGAACCCTTTACTTGGATCCTTCTGTGTCATGAAGAGGATCTTTGCATTCTCTGTGGGGGGTCTTTTTATCCTTTCAACCCATGCCTTAACTTGCCTGAGTACTTGACAGGCACAGCCTATCAGGGTATTTAGGACAGGCACAGCGTATTGAGGACGGGCACAACGTATTGAAGACAAGCACAGCGTATCGAGGACAGGCACAGCGTATCATAGACAGGCACAGCAACTACAGAGCCCGCAATACTGTTCTTCTACTGTACAGCGAGTACTGTCCCATGAGTCTTCACGTGGAATTTACGTGCTTTTCTGGAGTTGTGCAAAACCCAGTGTCCGCAGTGTTTGAGAAACTGCAGGAGATAATAGACAATATAGACGACAGTATCTGTGCTACGTCTTCAACTCCGGCACGTCAGCCGCTAGAGCATCACGTGCAGTTACACAGGGCCAACAAGGCAATTCCTCACAAAGCGAGACGATTTCGTTTGCTACTCGAGCAGCCGACAACTTCAGATATCTGTTGTTTTTTATTGTCTTCTTTGTTTTTTCTTTTGTTTTCCTTATATTTGTACGACAAAAGTAAGCTTACCTTGTAGTCGCTGTGTTGAAAAATGACTTCCTATCGAAATGGAACCAGGCTTGTCACTGTCAGCCCAGCCCCGATTGTTCAAACGTTGGATAGCGCTATCCACCGGATAAATCACTATCCAACGGATAAGTATTACGGAAATCAATTATGCTATCCGCTGGATAGTGATTTAGCCGCTGGATAGTGCTATCCAACGTTTGAACAATCGAGGCTAGGCCGAAAGTGACAAGCCTGGTTCCATTTCGATAGGAAGTCATTTTTCAACACAGCGACTACAAGGTAAGCTTACTTTTGTTGTACAAATATAAAGAAAATAAAAGAAAAAACAAAGTAGACAATAAAAAACAACAGATACCTGAAGTTATCGGCTGCTCGAGTAGCAAACGAAACCGTCTCGGTTTGTGACGAATTGCATTGCTGGAGTTGACGACATAGCACAGATACTGTCGTCTATATTGTTTATTATCTCCTGCAGTTTCCTATTAATATGGTTCATTTTCTAAGCTAAAAACACTGCGGACACTGGGTTTTGCACAACTCCAGAAAAGCTCCCGAGAAGCGCGTCAATTCCCTGTGAAGACTCATGGGACAGTGCTTGCTGTACAGCAGAAGAACAGTATTGCGGCCTCTGTAGTTGCTGTGCCTGTTTACGATACGCTGTGCCTGTCCTCGATTCGCTGTGGCGGCTTGTCCTCAACACGCTGTGCTTGTCGTCAATAGGCCGTGCCTGTCCTCGATACGCTGTGCTTGTCTTCAATACGTTGTGCGTGTGCTCGACACGCTGTGCCCGTCCTCAATACTCTGTGCCTGTCCTAAAGACCCTGTGCTTGCAGCTTTACCTGTGCTCGATAGGCTGCGTCTGTCCAAAAATACGCTATGCCTGTCCTCGATACGCTGTGCCTGTCCTAAATACGTTGAGCGGGCCTTTCGCTGTGCCTGTCCCTATTAGGAACCGAATTTTGACCCTGATGCCTCTTTATAGGACGGTAGCCTGCGTAGAAAGCGTTTCTGTGCGGTTTAGGAGCAAAGAACGAGGAACAAGAATCAAAGACCGCGCGAAAAGTGGCGCAAGTAAAAAAGGGGGAAGGGGTGGGGAAGAGTTAACAGCAAATTACAATTCAAAAATTGATCACAAAAAACCAGGATATATACAGAAACTGAGCGCTATAAAATAAAGCAAGGCAGAGTGCGAACACTTGCCTGGAGAAGTACAGTATAAATTCAAAAACGCACAAAGCAATAGCATAAAGGTTTAAATGAACTAACACTAGTAAGCTGCACTTATTCCCCTCCAAGAAGGCTTGAAAAACTAAAGGCTTATAGCGAAGCTATACAATAAACTCATGAAAATATAAACTGATGTAAACACATGTAAGAACTAATAGCGAAAAAGCTGACGTGTAAAGGCGGCTACAGCCAGCTGCGAAGCAAAATATCGCCCCGTGTAATTCCAGATTAATTCCCCGTGTAATTCCGGAATCCCTTTTAATACATGGGGCGAAAAATAAACAGGCCTGCTACTAATAGGGCTGTAAAGCGATGTGAAGAAAAGATAGGTTGCAGTGCTAGGATGAGGGTAAACCCTTGGTTAACAGCAACCTACTATCTACAGGCTCTTTTACGTACATATTCTGAATGAAAAAACAAATAAATCGTCTTTTTAAATAAAGCGTGTTGTTCATTAGTAATTTTCCTCATTTTCATTCTCGTCCTCTTCTTCTTCACCTTCCTCTTTCTCATTTTCATCAGTTTCCTCATCTTCTTCATCCTCATCCTCCTCTTCCTCATCCTCCTCGTCGAACTCATAGTGAATGTTTTCGTCGCTATCGCTAGATGGTGGTGGGTTGATGACGTACCATGGTCTTTCGCAACAAAGCTTGCCATTGTATGTTCCCCATTCGAATACTCCCGTTGTGCTGACGGTTGTCCAATTGACCATTGAAAAAAACATGTCCTGTTGTACTGTCGAGCAAAGAACGATTGCTAGATTTTTTCTAAAAAAATTTGCGACTAAATTTTTGGTCAAAGTGTCGTCGGTAAAATTAAGAGGAAAATGATGAACTTCTGGAGTTGTGTCATCATGTCGATGTTGTTCATCTTGACAATCGCCGTTTTGTGTTGGAGTGATCGTGATCACGATGTATTTCTGCGGTTGATTGTCTTTTGACGCTAAAAATGAGTCCCATATTGTTTCAAATCCTTTGAGGTTGCGATAGAGACGAAAACGATTGCACATTCGTCTGGCCTTTAAACTTAAAATGGCTTCCTTGAGGGAATTGTTTTGTAAGAGCAATTTTAAAATATGCATGGTCACATCCAAAGGAAGTTTACGAATCATTTGAGTGACATTGAAATAAAAATATTTGTTGCGAATGCTTTTGGATAATAAAAAATCAGCTTCTTTTGGTGTGATGATTTCTTTTTGCAGGGGGATGGTGAGATCAAATTCTGCTTGGTGGATGAGTGGAACATTTGGCCATTGCACATGATATGTGGGATCCATTTGAGTAATAATTTTTTCTTTAATGTCATGGTCGTAGAGATCACAAAGCGGGCCATGACGGCTTGTCTCTTCGTTGTGATGAAATCGGCTATGGTTATATTTCGTAATGTCCTCAATGGTTTCGTCTTCTTGGTTGTGAGGTCTGTGATGCAGTCTTTCTTGCATCATATAGTTGACTGGTAAAGGATAAAGCTGCGAAAAAAATGACATAGTGACAATCTATTTTACTAACACATTATAAATTTTTATTGAGTAGTACCTCTTTTCTGTCAGGTCCAGCAGTAGCCATTGCTAGTGACGCGATAGTTTGTGTCGGTATAGTTTGTCTACTTAAAATCTTAAAATTCCTAAAGTGTCAGAAGAGTGGAAATAAAAAAAATATTATAATAAACTGTATATTTGCCAGCAAAATATCTTCTAAATCCCAAATGAAAAACAGTCTGCTATAGATTCAGAATATACTAAAGTGGTAAGATTTATTAACTGGTCATGATGGTTAGGTCAAGGCAAAATATTAAAATTAAAAAAATAACACAATGATAACAACACAAAAATAGAAGAAAAATGCGAGCATAAAAGAAAAACTCACAAAGTAAAGATAAGAAAAAGAAATTATGACAGTGGTTATTGCAGCCAGTCTGGCATCACTATCCAGCTGTTTTTAGGGTTGCTGTGTGATGTGCCTCCTCAAAAGGGCATAATGTATTTTCAGCATGAGTGCCTCTCAACTTGGATCTTCTGGTGCAGCTAGGCTTGATTACCAGCCATTGTTCTGGACAAATAAGCCCACAATCATCCCCCTGATTGAGAGTGACCAAAGACTGAACTCAGGAGACGGTGGAAATCGAGCCTAGGTGCAACTATATCCCTTGCATACTCTTGCCTTCAAAGGCTTTAAAAGATCGCGTTGTAGCAAGGCTAGGTCTAAGGCTTGATCAGAGAACTATTGCTTTGCATAAGCATACATGTACATGTAGGTGCCTTTCACTGCTCTTTGTGTTATGACACTGAATGCAGATTAGGAGAAGAGGAATACTTTTTTTTTAATAACATTATTTTATTTGGTTACAGCACTTCTTATGACAATACTTACATTTACATGGAGGAAAAATAAAAACAACGTACAAGAGAGAAAGGAAAAATACAATGTTACAGCATTTACAACTAATTAAGCCTAAAAAAAGTTTTACAAATTTGATTACTATTTGCAAAATTGCAAAATAAAACACGATACAACAAAAACACATAAGGAGTCTGTCCTACCAACTAAAAGGTGCTTTACATTTGCATTTGTTTCTACATCACTTTTAACTTTTGGAACTTTTGGAATTATTTAATGACAGCAAGTTTATTTGTCCGAGGGGCAAAGTTTAAGAGGGATCCATTTGTTTTTGAAGGAAGACATATTGTTATTATTAGAGGCAATCTCTTTTTCAATTTCCAAGGAGTTCATAACGGTTTGTATATAAACCTGTAGCACAGGGTTGCAGTTATTTAACTTAAATGTGTAAATATATCGTTTGGCAATAAGGAAAAGATGATGTAGTAATAAATCAGAGATACTATCAATTAGTCCACGACAGATAAGAGAAGAGAAGGCAATGGATTTAGTGGTGTTTTGAGTTATCCATTGATAAATGTCTTTCCAGAATTCTTGAGTGTAACTGCAATACCAGAACAAGTGGGCAAGGGTTTCGGTAAATTCCCCGAAGAGAGAACAGGAGTCTGCTTGTTTTCGGTCGATTTTAAAGAGGAAGTCGTTTGTTGCTATTCGTCTGTGGAGGAGCGTGAATTGGAACACTCAAAGAGGAATACTTAAAAACTTTGTCTGAAGCTAGAAACCAGGATATCCTTGGTCAAGATCAATTGAAACCATCCTCAGGAATCTGAATCAAACCCCGTTTGCAGCGCAGCCCTTGCTTGGCTGCAACCCCCGGCTCCTCTGAAAGTTTGCACGCTAAAAACTTCAATACATAAGTCCATTCAAAACAGTGCAATAGAAAAACGCATCAAACTTACTTCGCTACGAAAACTCTAAAATAAATGAGCTTTCATTATAAATGATCACGTAAACTCGATGTTGACCAAAGCAATCTTAAGCTTCTTAAAAATTAATACTCAATCAGTTCCCTGCAGTTACTATCGACTGATATTTCAACAACCGAAAACAAAGCACTATTTATTAAAAGAAAACTCCAAAGAAGAAAAAAACCTAAAAAGGTAACAGCAAAAGCGAACAGGGATCAACCCACAATCGATCACTGTGAAACTGCTAAAAATTGGAAGTTACTAAATGCTGACAACGTACCAGTTCTCTCAAAGATTCTTCGTCCTCGACCGAAGATGAACTCTCAGATTTTTCGTCTTTAGCGCTTGTCATTTCGCCATCGTAACCACATTCACTAACGAGGCAGTAAACTCGTTTTATGAGCGCAGATTAACGATTTTGTGCTTGAAGGAAATTGGCGCGCTGTAATGTCCACGCCGCCATGTTTTCTCGAAGACTAAAATTCGAACGCTGTGATTGGCCAACAGTTGTTCTAGAAACTCAGCTCGTCCCAGGTTACCACTACCAAAAAGAGGCCACATGTGGAGAGAGAGGTATTGTGTTTCGATCAAATTGTTATCTGGGCAGGCCAGTGAAGATTCCACTTGCTTTGGCCTCCGCAAGGAGATTCGAAAACACTCTTGTCGAGACTGAAGAAGATGGCAAGATCTTTTTTGTTTCGATAGCTCGTCCCGAGAAGCGAAATGCGGTGAATGCAGAGACTGCTAAACAACTTTCAGAAGCGTTTCGCGCTTTTGAGAATCACGATGAATGTTCAGTGGCCGTCTTCTTCGGTAAAGGTGGCTCATTTTGCGCTGGTTATGACCTTCAAGAATTGTCAGAGAGGGATCCGGAAAAATTCTTAAAATCAGTGCCTCCGGTCGGAGAAGGTGATGCACCCATGGTAAGTAAAGTTTCGCGAAAAGTTCAAGCTTTTTCAGAGAATCGAAAACAAGCTTGCAGAGCATTAACGCTTGACTTCCAGAAGAGTTATGGGATTAAAGTTTTTGTACCTTATTTACTGCTTTTTCTTTCGCCCATGACTCTGTTTATCGTTGCAACTGCATATGTTTGCCCGTTGATGGCCATCGTGCTTTTTTGCACGTCAAGTCCCATGTACAGTTGTGTTTTGATAACCCAACGCACGTGCACGACACGCGCGCGTGTCGTGAATCGCTTTTTTCGTGAGCAGGATGTGACTTTTATTGGCTTATAATTATTTCCGGTCAAAAGAGAAGCATGCATGCTGTACAGGTATTTTGATCAACGATTCATCATGTTCATGAGAGCGTGCGTGTGGCATTGGTTGGTGAACAGATGCTTACTACATTCTCAGCGGGAAGTTGATTAATTCTTGTTGTTATGAAATGCAGGAAAATCCAAACTGGTGGTCAGTTACCTGCGAAATAAATCTAGAGATTCCAGTTTGGAAAGTAAACAGAACATGGTGTGTTGGGTAATTCCAGTGGAAAATTTTCCAGATCAGTGGAATTACCCAACATTAAGAAATTTTGCTAAGTTTGCAGAGCTCTAGGAAACGTAACATTCAAATGGGTGATTCCAGAAAATATCCTCACCATACCATGGACGGCGTCTATATTTTAGCGTTAATTTAAAAATTGCAAAATCGACGCTGTTCAAAAGGATCGATTTTCCAATTTTTAAATTAACATTACTTAAGTAACTACGCTGCACAGGGATTTTAATCTTTATTCCCTATTTAAACCTCTCCCCTTCCCGCCTTGCCCTCAGAATTTCCAAAATGGGTTATCCCGCTATGCCATCCGAATTCCATAATCATTAAACCCCCCTCCCATTCGGATTTTCCATTTTTTCGTCAAACCCTTTAGAATTCCTGACATTCATTAAGACTTCAGAAATTCTGGAATGAAACTTAAAAAAAAATAGAAGTTTTCTCCTTATCTCTGTCCAACAGATGCAACCTACATTTCCTTGCTTCCTCTTTACTCATTAAGCAAACCCACTTCCCCCTCCTCCATCCATGGTCCCTCCATGTTTAATAATCTCTCTCTCTCCATGTTTTAAGGGCCCTTCCCGACTGAAACTGAGCAAGCCAGTTATTGGGGCAATAGAGGGGCATGCAGTCGCTGGTGGAATGGAGCTGGCTTTGATTTGTGATCTCAGAGTGGCAGCAGAAAATACTGTCATGGGAATATTTAACAGGAGATTTGGTAATATTCTTTTTATATAAAATGTTGCTAAAAAAGAAAAGTTTCTTATTGTTAGAAAATAAATCACTGTTATGATCATTATCCTTTATCACCTTGAATGGCAGTAAATTTATACCTCATTGCTACTTATTTTTGCAGGCACTTAATTTTGCAAAAATGCAGGAGACAAATTCTATGAGTCTTAATTCATAATTTGGCAGGAATATTGTGCCATAAGGAATTGTGCAAAAAGGCAGTGTTTTTATAAATTGGGCTACCTGTAACAAAAAATTAAACAGTTTTAAACTAAATGTTTTGGGACTAAATTTGCCTTTTACTACAAAGAACAACAGAAATTAAGTTCTAGAAATTCTTATAGCAAAAGTATCAACTTTTTAATTAATGGATTTTAGGAAAGGAGGATACATGTAGAAAGGGTATCAAAGTTTACCTCGTCAGTTTCTTGAAGTTTTTTTCCCTCATATATTTTATTATTGTTGTGTTCCCTATTATCAATCACCAAAACGATTATCTACAGCTGTACTAGGTAATAACACATGGGGACAACTAAATTTTCCAAAAGGACCCCAAGTTCTACAAACAACAAAATTAGTCTTATACAACTTCAGGTGTCCCACTCCTGGATGGAGGAACTGCCAGGTTACCATACATTGTCGGCCTGTCACGTGCTTTTGGACCTCATCATGACTGGCTCATTCGGCCTGTGAGTGCTCAAGAAGTCCTACAGTATGGGACTGGTCAACCTGGAGTAGTCCCTAATGGAAAAGCTCTAGATGAGGCCATTAAACTCAGGTGTCCCACTCCTGGATGGAAACTCATCATACACGCCGTTTCCCACAAGAATCGCTGATTACTGAGCGCAATGGAAAAGTCTGTTTATTACTCTGTGTTCAATGCAGAGTCGTTTTACGATGCACTGTCATATGAGCACTCTAAGGGTGTTAAAGTCCAGACAATTAAAGATTCTATTAAAGGCGCTAAAGAGTTTTTAGAAGGGAAAGGCCGAAAGGGGTCTTTTGATGATTATCTTGATTAGTGAACTTGGAGGAATGTCTTAATCAAGGAAGCTCCATGACTTTAGGATTCTAGAACCAGTGGGTGCTACTCAGCAACATTTTGTACATGGGAAGGCTCTTCCCCAACGTCTAATCCCTTACTCTTTTATAAAATTATACCGTTTTTGACAGAACACAAATACTCCCATTGAAAAAAAATTTATTGGTACATCTCACACATACCTGTAGAGATCTACAGCTTGTCATTTTTATGTAGTGTGAGTGAAGTGCATCTGTTTGAAAAATTTTAATTAAAGACAGGCTTCTGTTAAAGGCTTTATTAAACTTAAGTGACAAATTTCCTAACCCTTTCATATACCTGAATCCTTTAAAGGTACCCACTTTGGGCAGGGCCTCCCCATAGAGGCTGTTATGTGCCTCCCCCCTTGATTAAAGATAAGTAGTGTAAAGAGAGATGGTGAGATACATACAGCTAAGAGCTGTGACAAGGTGAGCTAAAGTTTATCAGCCAAGTACAGTTGTCAGGCCTACCCCCATTTTTGTCTGACTTTTATTTTATCTTGAACAATAACAAACAAGATAAAAAAAATGCAATGAAATGTTTATCTTGACAACTAAAAAAGATAAAAACAATGCAATGAGTCATTGTTAGCTGTTTCTTAGTTACAGGGCTGTGTTCTGATTAAAGTTGTTTAAAGTTCAAATGCATGGTATACATCTAGCATTATTTAAGCAAAAAGTAACTCCTTAGAGGCCCTAGGCATTCTACAGCACAGCCCCAAGTACATCTATGACTGAGTTTCAACACTCTTGCATGACTTTTCTTAAAGGTAATCGAGAGTGTGATAAGATTTGGGAATGTCACTAAGATTTCAAGTAGGCGAAATCAAATAAAGTGGAAGCTCACATAAGCTGACAACCTCGGGACAACAAAAGGGTTCTTGTAACTGGAGCTGTCCATGTACGAAAATGTAAAAAATACAGCGTTTGTGTGGTGAGAGCTAAGAAAAAATAATGAGGTTTTGTGAAGGCAGCCATAAGTAGAGCTGTCTGCTTAAGCAAGTGTCTGTGAGGAGAGTTTTCACTTTAGCTAGGGATCTCTTTTGGTTCTATTTTTCTTGTATTTTCTTAGGAAAGTAGCCCAGGGTCACATCATTGTAACTGGGGGAAATCCCTTAATGGAATCCCTGTTAAATATCCCTTGAGGTACTTGTGATTTGCATAAAAACCAATGCACATGCTAAAGATAATCATCCAGGAAACTTGTCAAAATAATTATACCTGTTCGGTTATTGTTAATTTTTGTACAAAAGGCATCTACAGTGTTGTTCGTCAGTGGACACACATTTGAACAGATTGGACTGTTGGGTGATGAAAAAACAGTGAATAAAGCCAAAACCTCAACCCTCACAAGAATTTGAGTCTTTAATAGTATAGCTTAGCAGTGGTGGATCCAGACCAAACTAAGGCCCGAAGGGCCCAAAAATATTTTTTGGAAGACCGCCCCCCATAACGTGTGTCTGTTTCAAAGGGAGGCTAGGTGCAAAGCCGTTAGCAGAAAACTGCTTTTTTTTCTTCTCATGCAAATAAAACTCATTTTCACGAGAAAGTCTTATGCACTTACACCCAAATGAAGGTGAGAGTTTTTTGAACTTGGAAATGGCGTATTGAGAGTTTAGAAGGAAGAGTAACATGGAGGGGAAGGGTAGGGATACTGTCTTCTGCCCTCGCCCCCTCCCCCGTTGTTTTCTAGTTTGAGCTCGTTTCAGCCTTTGCGCGTCTTTATCTCTTACTTAACGAACCACGAAAGGAAAAATTCAATAATGTAAAATAGCTACGCAGGCTACGTACTAAATGGTACCGGCAATGACAGGAAGTTTTTGTAACATTTGGCATAAGCGATCATAAGCCTCTATGTGGAGTAAAATAAAGATATACTTTTTCCAAGGCATACCCTTACTGACCCTTTTAAAATGTATGAGATTTAAAACGCTATGTCATGCTATTTTCTCTCCTAAGGGTAACCAGTCAAGTCGACCAAAATTTTAAGAAAGAGTATACGTAATATTTCGCGATAATATATTGACTTAGTCAGCGCTTAAAGCGAAGCTGCGGACAATATTAATTTATAGTCTGCTGAAACAAAATTTAAAATCATGTGATGCTAAGCGGTGAAGGCAACGAGAACGGTGAAAAAATAGCAAAAAAGCAACTTTGCACTTACAGCACACTTTTTTGTACATTTCTTTCCCGTTGTTTTGCACGACTACAACGTGAAGCTTCCAGAAACTTCCTAGTTACACGTTTTATGGAGGAAATGTCGTACGTGTTCTTGTTTACTTTTTTTTCACTTCCGCTCATTTTCACCTTGATAGCCGCTAGCAATTCTCATTGTCTCTCCGCCGCTACAAAATTTTCATGTTGTTCTTCCAGAGAAAAACGGTCTCCTTTGATTTTGTGCTCTAACTCTCTGTCGCTCTTTTTCTCGTTGAGCTTCGCTAGCCTGTCGCTTACTTTCTCTTTTTCCCTGTCTTTCAAATTTGTGGACATGACAGGAGCCTGACATGACAATTAATTTACGGTTGAGACATATTAGCGGATGGCTATGCGATTTCCCGCCAAAATAACCTCGAGTTACATTTGGGTTGCCATGCCTGTCGATTGAGTTATTTTAAATTGGTATGCCTGTAGTGCGGACGGACGGGCGATCGGACGTAGGTCACGTGATTACCAAAATTTCTCGGATGGGTAGAATACCACATTTTCTTAGGTATGGGGCTACGCTCGTGGAGCTCCGCCAAAAAAAGTATCCCTAAACAATCAGAAACCACTGGGTAGTTTTGAATGTAATAAAAAAGTAACGAAAAAAACATATTCAGTGTAAAAAAAACATAGCACATTCAACTTGTGAACAGAGAAAAAAGGAAAGAAAAAAAAGGAAAATGCAACAGAATAAGCAAAACGAGTCAAACAGTATTAAAGCTTTTATTTACATTAACAAACTAGGTGGTTTTGTTCCACTAACTATTGACTAAAATACATAAAACCTGCCACAAATGTCTTTACTGAGACTTCTATTTAAGAGCATCGGAACATCTCATACATAATT
Organism: Porites lobata; assembly: GCA_942486035.1. NCBI lineage: Eukaryota > Metazoa > Cnidaria > Anthozoa > Scleractinia > Poritidae > Porites > Porites lobata. The sequence continues at coordinate 1,100,758 of CALNXK010000086.1, forward strand.
GTGGACACGGTACCTCTTTCACTGCCAAATTAGCCAAAGGCAAATTCGACCAGATTTACAAATTTCATTTTGTGAAATTTTGATAAACAAACAGCACCATGTGTAAGTACAGGCGGAAAGCTTTCATTTGAATGGTCATATCATCGGATTTCGTCCACATACTCAAAAGTTAGAGTCAACTTACAAAACTCCATCAAACACTTTGGCAGTTAAAGGGGTACTAGTTGTTTCTAGCTCCTGATAACTTGAGCAACGACGAAGACGACAGCAACGAGAACGGCAAAAAAGAAAAAGGATTATAGGCTATGTTCACATTATACCAGACAGATTTCCCTTTATCCGGCATCGTGTGAACACCTATCCCGCGATATATGACTCTCCACTTTAGAGATGGACGCTGCGCAGCTTCGCGCCTTTACAGAAATCGCGCCGAAATCACCGTTCATATGTGTGACCAGAAGCGCTATCCGAAATGGTTTTCGTGCTGGCGCAAGCGCTATCCAGCATAATGTGAACACTGCCTTAGATTAGCAAAACAAAACTTAGCACATGCATCAAACTGTTTCTGTACATTTCTTTGCCGTGGTTGCACCACAACGACGTGAACAGGTCTCAACAAAAGACGACGATTTTCTGATTCTTTTTGTAAACTTAGATGGAGTCCTTTAAAATTCAACTGTAGAAAAATTCACCGACACTTTCAAGACAAATATATTTGCACGACATGGAGTAAGAGCGATGAATTTTGACACAGCGTGAATTCACTTTTCAAGAGACGTTTTCCGTGCCACTGTGGTCGTCGTCGATGCTTAAAATCCCCAGTGTAAAGATCACTGATCTTAATATTGCCGATACCGAGCTTAGAATGGATACAACCTTTGTTCACCACCTAGTTTTACACTAAAATCCTGAAGCAAACACGGTCACTAGATTACTAACGTTACTTCCTAAAATACGCTATACAATGTAAAAAGGCTTAATGCACAAGCCTCATTTTTGTTACAAAAATATCTTTGGAACTAAAAAATAGGGCACCAACATGTAATGAACACTTTGAAAACTCCAAGAATATAATGACTGATAAATGTATGTACATGGACGAATGAATTGAAATATTTAACTAAAGGCACTATCAGATTGTTAACATTCGGAGCATCAGTAGAGACCTTTAGATTGGAGGACGAGAACGACTATACGAGTACGAGATTTGACTTAAAATTTCTTCGCGTACTCTCAAAACATAGACACCTCAGAAACCTTCGTTCTTCTTCGTTTTTTTTCAGCAGAAAAGTCAGCACTGTTCTTTATTGAAGGAATTTAAGCCTTCTCCCGATAGCGAAATGACAAAACTTCTAACAATTGATAACTTCTTTCCCTGACTACGTCATTCTCGCAAAATCTCAGTAGAATAACGACAGCTATCACGTTCTCCCGCCAAAATGACGCTGGTTCACGCGCGCGAACTACTAATCTCGTACTCGTAGTCGTACTAGTCTTAGAATCTAAAGGTCTCTAATTATTAGTCGCAGACAACGGATTTTCCCGAAGAGAAGAGAAATCTCTTTTCCTTTCACGGAAACTGCCTTTCTTTTGACGTCGTAATTTCAATCTCAGGTTTCTATTCTGACCTGATGGCGAGGAGGGCTTCTTTGCCGTTGGTAAAAATCTTTCAGTAATTGTAGTCTGTCTGGAGGGCAAGACTCTCTTAACAGATGGTGCTATATTTGCAGTAGTGTTCGTACCCACAGAACAGCACTCCTTGCTCTCATCCCTTCCATTATCTTCGTCTATCGCAAGTGGTTTCTTTGCATCTGCATCTGATTTTTCTGGAACATGATTTAGGTTACTACTACTACTACTGACTGTTTCAATCTGCAAATCTTTGTGCGAGCTGTTAGTGACTTTAGGGCTTGAAGCCACGATAACGGAGTGCAAAAATTTAGTTGGATTGCAACATGTCAACATGCACTTGCCAAACTTATCATTTCCATAAGGACAAGGTTTCCTTTTCGGTTTTATAACTTTGGTGATGAGACATGCATCGTCATCGCTGCCATCATGGTCTTCCTTGTTTCCACAATCTAGTAAGTTAACTTCTGACAACATTGCCTCTCTGTCAACGTCTTCACTCGAGTCTGCCTCTGCAGCTTTAACAACCTCTGTAGACTTGCGCATGCTGTTCAGTTTTGCCAGCTTTTGTTTTCTGGATTCAGGACTACTTACTCCTACACCATCAACGGTTACATTGGACTTAACACCAGTGTCACCTGTTTTTGAATTTCCTTTACAGTTTGGGTTCTCTGTAATAATCCTTAGATCCTCTTCACTTGTTTGCGATGAACACTCTGAATCAGTGTCTCTTATAACAATCGCCTGGACCTCACCTTCAAAATTACCTGCCTGTTTTTCCACTGTTTCTGTATACACAGCATCGGATAATGTAAGTAAGACATTAGGAAGCACCGATGCGGAGTGTAAACTATCCAAAAAATAGCTGGCACAAGAACGGGAATTTTCGGAGAGGTATTCTTCAAGATTGCTGGGCCCTGCCTCGTTAGATGTTTCGGCAGACAGGCGACGTCGCTTCCTCAAAGGCGATGCACCATCTCTAAAAGCTGTTTTGACACTGCTTCTCAACTGGATTTGTTCTTCTTGAGTGCGCTTGAGCTCTGCAAGAGGGGCGTCATCGTCGGAGATGGTGCACACATTGACCTCACAGTCTTCTGTTGTAGAAGAACCCTCGCCTTCATCGCTGGTGTAAGGATCCATGGAGCGGTCTCCCACCGGCCTTTGCCGGGTGCTGGAATAAGGCAAAGTATTACCGCAGGTATCACAGTGCCATTCCCCTGGGGATCTTTTCCAGTGTTGACACTTCAGATGTGTTCCAAACTGGCCGCATGAATCACACAAACGTATGCGCCACTTTCTACGACACAAAGATGCCAAGATCAGGCAAAAAACGGATATTTATGAACACTTATACGATTGTCAATAGCCCTTTCCTGCATTCCTGTAAACAAAGGCATCAATTCGAGGCTCGGGTGGACAGTGATTTGTATGAAATTGTCTACCCGAGGAGCCTCGACCTCATTTCTTTATCCTTACTCACTGGAGCGGAATGCGGGAAAGGTCAATTGGTCATTTCGAGTATGCACATAGGACTGAATCAGTACTGTGTCGAACTGCATCACGGGACTGTTTTGAGGACGCTACCGCTTTTTTAATTGGCCAAAGCGCAGCCTCGGAATGGATAATAGAAACCTTGAAATTTGAAGACGAGGACGAAATTTGACTTGAAAGTTGCGTATTCTAAAAAAAAGGCACCCTGGAAAGCTTCATTTTACTTTATTTTCGCCAGAAAAGTTAACAAGGTTATTTGTATTTAAGGAGGTTAAGCAGTAGCATTTGATCACATGTTTCCGTGACTACAACATTTTCGCAAAAACCCTTAGTGGAGTAACACCGATTAACGCGTTTTCCCGCCACAATGACGCGCATTACTCCTAGTTCTCGTAGTCGTCCTCGTCTTAGAATCTTAAGGTCTCTCACTGCACAGCCAACCTTAGAGAAGTGCCTCTCTTAGTAGGGTGGCAAAAGAAAAATGTCTGAAGAACAAAATGGCCGGTTATGAAACCATTCATTTTAAGAGAGTACACTGTAGCGTATTGCTATAAGATAAAACGCCGTGGTATTGGTAAATTTTTAGGTGTAAAGCGAGGAAAGAAGGCTGTATTCGCAGGCTAGTGTGTTAGAACGTATCTGAATTGCTTTATTTGCCTTGATTAGCCCTGCTGTTTACGGGCAGAGAAGTAAATAAATCTTCGTTTTTAATGTTGAAATAAAACTATGTATTCTTCTAATTGGGTGCAGCGTATATTCGAGCGCAGCGTTTTTGGCTAATTTTGCTTTCATCTGCGGCGTTTAATCGAGCAAATGCGGTATCTACAGTTTGAACCAATACTCTAACATTAACAAAGCTAGAGTTAAAAACAATGCATTAGAACAACAGTAATAAGACATGTTTAAATTCGAGGACGATATTGCCTATTCTCAAAAAATAGACACTCGGGAAATCTTCAGCGTACCTTTTTTTCACCAGAAAAACCCGTGATAGAATGACGACGGCTGTCACGCTTTCCCGCAAAAATGACGCTGGTTCACTTGCACGTCCTTGTTTAGAATCTAAAAGTCTCTATAAAAGACCCTTCCACAGTTTTTTAACTTTTGATAGGGACAAGTTAGGAAAAATCCGTAGACAACACTTGAAAGAGCGCCTTAAAATTAGTGCAATTGCCAAGTTTGAAATAGAATACGAGCAGTCTCTCTTTTTCTCCAGATTTAGTGAGAGCAGTGCACGCGCGCGGGAGCGGCGAAGTCGCGAGACAAGCGAAACCAGGGCGGCACCCTCTCCCGTCTCGCACCTTCAGTCACGCGCGTGGTCATTTGCGTGTCTCGCGCCTTTTGCTAGATTTCAGTCACGCGCGTGGTTATTTGCGTGTCTTTAGATTCGAGGACGAGGACGACTCCGGGGACGATATCGCGTCTTCTAAAAAATAGACACTCGGGAAATCTTCACGGGTTTTTTTTCCACCAGAAAAGTTAGCACGGATATTTTTATCGAAGGAGGTTCAGCCCTCTCCCGAAAGCAAAATGATAAAACTTCTGACATTTGAGAACTTGCTCCCGCAGCTAAAACCCGAGGTAGAATGACGACGGCTATCACGCTTTCCCGCAAACATGACGCTGGTTCACGCGCGCGTCCTTGTTTAGAATCTAAAAGTCTCTATAAAAGACCCTTCCAGCTATACCTTCGTTAGTTTACTTTTCAACAAATCACATTCAAACTTGGGCACGATTTTCTCCTACCTCGTCCGTGGAAAAAACCGTGGATAGGTCTATTATCCTTTATACTAATGATCATTATAGGAAGCAAATAAATTATCTATACCCCGATCTTTGCTCATGTTCTCTGCCGTGTGGACAAATGCATTTTTCCGCATCACAGCGACTGTATTGAAACAGAAGATCAGCAAATGCATCACCTTTTTCCCAACTGGCATCCCTATAAATAAAGAAAGAAAAGATACAATTACATGCCACTGGCCTGTTAGTAACACTCAAGGCTACCAAATAGATACCTTGAAAAACGCAGGAACCAAGAAATACTGGTGAGGAGAGGTGGAATGGTAGGCAGGGGTTTCAATAAGCACCGACGGCCGACGAAACGCGTCGGCTACTTTGCTCATAGAAGCAACTAGTTTGAATAACTTTGTAAACAAAAAATATAATCATAAAATCTGAATGAAAACGTAATTATGATGTGCTTTCATAAAGGCCCACTGGTTTTACGTTATGCTTTAGTCATGTGAAAGCTATATTTCAGTCAATTTTACACAGTTTTACGCAGAATTTGTTTACGTGCAAAAGTACGTAATTTAGTTTTCATCATTTGTTCATTGCTCGTAGTAATATATCATATAACCGATAGATCGAAAGTTGAATGAAAGCTACATTTTATTGAATAAAAAACACGATTTTTTGCCCTCAATTTAGTCCCCAGAACGCTGAAAATCTCATTTTAGGGCTTTGAAATTTAAAAAACTTCTAGGGAAGCACGCCCACAGACCTCCTCCCTAGAAAAAGGGGACTAACAGCCCCTTTAAGATACAGTCGGTTACTCTATTCAAACCTGCTGCCTACTTCAATCATTTTTTTATTGACACCACTGTGTAGGATGCAGGAGAAGTGTGAGAAGGCGAGAGGCGGTCTTCGCTCGCTCGCGAGTTCTCCTGCGCCTTGCTTTGCTCGTCAGCGGAGAGCTTCCTCGCAGGCTATCCCCCAGAAACAAATGAAAAAAAAATGGCAATGCTTACTGTTCTGGGATATAAATGCCCATCCTTTTCATTTCCTGTTGAAATTGCTCCATGTTGTTACACACTGGACATCGGAAATAAAAGAGACCACTTGAATGTGCATGTCTCTGTAACCAAATATATCAAAAAACATGTTATAAAAATAATTGGGGAAATCAAACACAAAAAAGTCAAATTCTACGCTACTTTTCTCATTTCCCATCTACTTCAAAAAAATTGGGTTGCCACGGTTATGCAAAAATTTATCACCTCCTTTCTGTGTTTGGCATACCACACCACACTGCCCCCTTATTGCCGGGATTTTGAATAATTAACGACTTTTCGCAATGGCCGCGTGAAAACTGCCAAATTTACAAAACTAACGATTTTAGCAATGACCTTGCAAAAACCGCAAAATATACAAAATTTTGATCCCTTTGCTATGATTGTAAGTAAGTGGTGCTTCGAACCAGCTAAACCCTCCGAGAGTTAACAAAGAAATATCTACATCATAACTGAGAAACCTCTTGCCCATCTGTAGGCAGACACGCGGTTCATGCTTGGGCCATAAATCTGAGTCAACAACTCAGTCCACAGGTAACCGGACAGACTTCAAACTGGTTTCATTTAGGTTACCGGTATTTATTACCTGAAGACAGCTGTTGTGAAACCATGAATTTCTACAACAGGGTGTCTTAAGAGGAACCTCAGCAAGAGAAGTACGACTGTTCCAATCAATTTCGCACAAACAGATTGGACACGTTTGGCCGTTACTTTCCCTCAAGTTAACACTTTGTGTTGGACGGTGGACCAGGCAGTAAGAGCTGCAATAAAATTCAATGCAGCAAAAATTAGGTGCATTCCTAGGGGGGTATTTTGTAAATAATTTTTGGCATAGGGCTGTGGGGTGGTGAGGCCCTGGAATCCTACACATGTACAAGGCAGTGTTCAGTTACATTTTAGTACAGCAGTGACATGTAAGTCTCAAAAAAAGAGCCAACAGACAATGTCCGGCGATGATGACCACCCACCAGGACAAACTTTTGGTTGAAATACCAGTAAGTAAAAAAAAAAAAAAATAACAACAACCACACCCACGTTACCCATTGCTTCTTAAGAGGGCAAGCATGGTTTTTTAACCTTAACTCAAATACAAAGCAAGGAGAATGCCTTTTAGATTTCCAATTTTAAGTGAGAGTGGTTTGCAAAAAATTTCAGTCATGGTGAAACATATCTGCCTTAGTAGCCTGTCATAATTTATTTTTGAGCAAGAGTGAGTACAAATTAAGATTGTTGTTGTTGTTGTTGTTGTTGAGAAAACTGCCGACATTTGGCAATGTTACCACTTGTTTCCCTGCCAAATGGCATCTGCGAAACAAGTGCAGAAATTCCATACTGACGATGCGTCACTACCCAGATCTGGGAATTGCTTCTGATTGGTGGAAGACAGTGTTGACACGATGACTGGCCAAATTCATTTTAGCTCAGTCATGTATTGTTTCTGGCCGGTCAAATTTATAAGATAAAAATAACTCTTAAAACAGGGGCCCATGAACCAAAACTGGCATAATATATTTCCAAAAAAGTCATTGCTCAGAGCTTATAGCACTTTAATTTATTGTACACATTAAATTATTTTGTCCAGTGCCTCCAAAGATAAGGATTTCTGGTGTGCACATCGCGGTGTGAGATCTTAATCCCAAAACTCTACAAGTAATCCCTGTTACTCCCCATTACAAGGGAAGAAAATTTGTATTCATCGAGAATATAAACTTATAAAAGTGAAAATATTTTTAATCTTGTGACCGGAAGTGTGTGAACCCCCTATGTCTGTTTCAATGCCCATATTGTAAACAATGGTTCTAGTTGCATTTCACCCATGATTTCAGATTAAAGTTCTGCAAGACACACCGACAAACAAGCATGGCCAAATGTTATTACATTTCATTTTCAATACGATTGAATGTGACCGGTCAACATGACCGGCAAGACGAAAGGTTGACCTGTCAACTCCCCAATCAGTCTGGACATTGTCCATGGACTGGCTGTTATTTCGAGCCCTGCAATGTACTGCACTTGTGTGAATTTAAAACATAATGTCACAGAGATAAGTTTGTGATGATATTTCTATATTGTCTTTGGTGGTTAATTCTTAACAAACCCAAGCCCAATCTCTATTCAGGGGAAACCTCTATTCAAGGGCCACTTGCCTCGGTCGCAAGGTTGTCCCCTGAAAAGAGGTTCCACTTTAATGTCATGTTGTGGTCATCTCCCTGAGTGAACTTGTCCTATATTAAACCAGATGGCTTACTTGAAGCTGTCGAAGAACTGAAACAACGAGCCTCTCTCTCGTCCACATTTGTAATGAAATGCTTGGGAGCATCTTGACTGACAGCAACCAATAGTTGCACCAAGTTTCTTGCAAAAATTACACCTCTGTAGAAATATTGACTGGTTAACATAAAAAAGGCATTTGCTCAATAAGATAATATAATTATAATATGAAGACTCAGCATGCAGAGAAAGTCGTGTCCGATAGCTTGGCAGGCTAATGGATTTTGCTATCAGGCTACTGAATTCTGTTCTTAAATTGCCTGATGGGCTAGCAGGGTTCAAAGAAAATCATTTTTACAGCTTGTCATTCGGGCAAGCTGAATCTAGTGTTTTACTAGCCCACAAGTCATTTCACCTGGCCCCAAGGCAAAAGCTTTTTGATGAGTAGAACTGATTTCACAGTTCTTCTGTTATTCAGATTCCTCAAAAAAACACCACTTGCCCGTTGGGCAAGTTAGAAACAGAATTCATTAGCCAGATAGCAAAATCCACTAGTCCCGGGCTATCGGACACTACTTTCTTTGCACGCTGGGCTAGTGATTTATTTTTTGGGGTATTCAAATTAAAGAAGAACTGCAGTCAATTCTGCCCATCAAAACTTTTTTCAGGCTAGTTCAGATGACTCTTGTGCTAGTACACGTTAGCTACAGCTTGCCTGAACTGCAAGCTATAAAAATGATTTTGTTTGCACCCTGAAGACAAGAGTAATTTCTTTAATGAAATCAAATCAAGAATACTAAGGTTTTATTTCGTTTGATCTAAATCTGGATTTTGCAATTGAGGATCACTGTGAATGATCCACCTCTGCACTTGGATTGGTTAGATTGGAATCTCAAGCTGGTTTCGACTTTTGGTTACATTTAACGCAACTGCTTTTTGATCACAAGAATGTGCTTACAGTTCATCAGGTTATCCATAAACATGGCAGGTAAAGGTGAGTTCAGGCCCTAAATTTTTGTTTTAACAAATTGTTTTTATTTATTTACCAATCTTCTTGATCTTGAAATTTCTTTCTTTATGTCTGTCATTAAAAACCCATCAAATCCTTCATCATCCTCTCCTCTTTGAGCCAAACCTGAGGCAAAGAGCTAGAAACACACAAAGCCAGTTCAATAAGTAAAAACTTTTTCATGAAACTGTTCTTATCTGCTGAGATTCTGTTATTTTCCTTCTTACTTTGGCCATTTTTTGAAAGTACTCTAAAGTTACTGAATTTTGAATTGCATATGACTAGTTTTTACTGGACAAATAATTATTGTTACAACCACATTTACTGAAGCAATATCTTTACATTTAGACAGACCGATTTTCTTATTTTCGACACGCTTTGTAGTTGATCATCATTTCCAGTATTCTTAATCATTTCTACTTTGCTCAAGCACTAATGTTTTGTGGTAAAATTTAGGCAGCAAGCAATCTCTCCATTTATCTTTTGAGATATCAGTAGTAATGCATGTGTGACGGTCTGTCAAGTACAAAGGGCAAGCAATGTTTTCTACCATTTCACTGGCCATGGAAATGGAGACATACTAAGTGATGCAATATAACTAACAAGGCAATGGTGCAATCATCTTGCTGATTGGAGGTGTTCAGGGTTGTTAAGGGCCGGGGGAAAAGGATTTCCCCCAGCTTCAAGCCCGTGATCCCCAGCTACTTTCATAGCGAAAAAAAGAGAAAATAGAACCCAAAGGCCCACCTCTTGCTTTCATGTAATAATACCTGGCACCCTGAAAAAATCAAAGTGGTCCCGCCCTGGGTCTTAGACCCAGCATTATAGTTACCAGAGTCAAATTTCTCTTAAAAATATCGCTCCAAATTCAATGTGCAGGTCAAGGGAATGAACCAAATGATCAGAACTGATCAACAATAAATTCTCTCAAGCAGTACAATAAGAAACAATGGAGAACAGTGAGGAGAATATAGATGTTGAAATTGGGGTTAAAAACCCTTGGTTGGTGGTCAAGAAATTGACTGGGCTTCTGATAAGTCGCAGAAAAAAAAGTCAAATTAAGTGGAATTTTCAGAAACAGATTTGCAGAAAAATCAGCTGATTTCGTGGGAATTTTTGGGGCTAACTTCGCCAAAAAACAATTGGTAAAAAACGGACAATTTTGTTGGAAAATTCTGAGCAAATTTCACTAGAAATCGATCCATTCTGTGCTGATTTGACAAGCGCATTTAATGTTTCTTAACAGAGTAAATCATTGCTATTTTAACAACAAAGAGCATGAGAAATGAGCCAATGGCATGAAGCTTTTAATATAATGACTAGTGCCCAGTTTTTCACAATATAATTTATGGCTGGTAGTTTTGGAACGTTGTTCGCTCATTGTGGTTATGAAGTTTACTGGAATTAAACAGCTCCAATAGCCGAGATAAGTTTCAAATATGTTATACCAACATGTATTTGGAATGATGAGATTTCCAGCGAATGTCACGGCTCCACGACCACGCGAAATATCAGAAGCCCTCACCTGAGCACTTAAGCCTAACCAAGAATAACCAAGCTCTAAGGAAAATTGAAGGGAGCCCAGCATATGATTTGTATGAAAAAATCAAGATTTTCTAGTCACCTTAGAGCAAAAGTCAGGCGCCAAGGGCCACCAGGCTCTGTTAGAGCACAGCCCCGATAAGTAATAAGCATGTTGGCCCTCTTTCTTAAAAATAAAGTGGTTATTAAAAAGTTCCTTTTTCTTACCAAACAGTATTGATGAACTGAAAATCCATCTTCTTTGGCAGTAAAAAATTTGCCAAACACTTCTTCATTTGGTCCCTCTTTACACAGTCTGCAAACGCTACTTCCTGTTTAAACAAGAAATTTCTTGTCATAAATAATACAATCAATTCTGTCTAAGATGGACCCTGTTGGGCCAGCACTCATGGCAAAAGCATGAACTGACCAACCAGAACAACTGTCTTGAAAATAGAATAGGCATTTTTCAAGAACTTCCACTAATGACCCATCATTAGCACAGTGTATACTAATATGACAGTAATTTGTTACAATATCATCCTATAAGCAACAGTGGAACCCAGTTAGTACGGACATTGAGAACACATACCTTAACCACTAGTACTAGTGTCACTTTTATCATCAGAAAAAATCTCATAAAAAATGTCAGGACACATGAGGGGTGGGCTTCTTAGGTGGGGTTCCCACAACCTCATTCCCAGCATCCTCTCTCCTCTCTCTCAGTCTGGGAAATGAGTGAAATACAACATAGGACCTTGGGAACACAAAGGTTGCTTCTCCTACGTGTGAGTGCCTTTTGAACTATAGTGGGATGTCAAGGTGACAAACAGGTATTTGTTCTGATCTCCCAAACATTGAGACAAAACTGAATTTTATGATTGAATTCCTATCGGTTTAGGGTTAATCCATGGTCCAATGGTGACTTGCACCAACATCACTTCAGTGTGGTTATAATGTAACTAATCCACAGTTAAGGAGGCAAGCATATCGTCCCAGCGAGAGGCCGAACAAGTCCTCCCTGGAACAGTATTTGTTTATGGTGGAAATTAACTAACACTTTTGTGATTACATCGACTCATAAATA